>JAFVLL020032126.1:0-35642 GCA_021397915.2 Tor tambroides | reverse complement strand
TGTTTTACTTCATTGTTGTATGTCTGTATTTATGTAGCACCGTGGTCCTGTGAGGCACGACATTTCGTTCCACTGTATGTCCCTACATGTAGCGGAATGACAATAAAGCTCAACTTGACTTGACTTGACTTATTACGCAAATTGCGTTCATGTGCGCGCTTTCCCCTCCCCGAACGTAAACAACGCTGATTACGTCAAATACGTTCTTAGGTACTCTCCAAAATGGCAGAAGACGTAACTCGGGGGAGAAGAATGGTTGAGTAAATTGTTATTTTTGTTTTCTTTGCGCAAAAAAAAAGTATTCTCGTAGCGTTGCAAAACTGAAGCTGAGCCACTGATGTCACATGGACTGGTTTACCGATGTATTTACTACGTTTCTGGACCTGGGAACATTTCAGTTGTGTTGCTGTCTATGGAGGTTCAGATAGCTATCTGATTTCATCAAAAATATCTTAATTTGTGTTCCGAAGATGAACGAAGGTCTTAAGGGTCTGGAACGACATGAGGGTGAGTAATTTATGACAGAATTTTCATTTCGGGGTGAACTAACCCTTTAAGATATTTTTGATGAAATCCGAGAGCTCTCTGACCCTCCATAGACCGCAAGGGTCCTACCATGATTAAGGCACAGAAACGTAGTAAGGACATTGTTAAAATGGTCCATGTGACATCAGTGGTTCAACCATAATTTTCCCAAGCTACGAGAAAACTTTTTGTATGCAAAGAAAACAAAAATAACGACTTTATTTAACAAATCTTCACCTCTGTGTCACCCTAGTGCCATTTTGGAGAGTATCACCAAAGAGAGTATTTTTCTGTGTTTTGACCGCAGTAGGACCCTTGCTGTCTATGAAGGGTCAGAAAGCTCTCGGATTTCATCAAAACATCTTAATTTGTTAACTGTTCCGAAGATGAACGAAGGTCTTACAGGTTTGAAATGACATGAGGGTTAGTAATTAATGACTAATAAATAATTTTCATTTTTGGGTGAACTATCACTTTAAACCATACAAGATCTTCTTACCATATCATTCTGAAAAGTTACAGTCTTGCTTCTGTGGTGATGCAAATGAAGAGGTTGATCATGCTGCCCCAACAGCATCTCATCCTCCACTTCAACATCCTGCTCGTTTTCCTCTCCTCCATCATTTGTACTTTCAGTATAATCCTTCTGATCTTTCCAAGTGTGTGATTCAAGTTTCTGTATATAACAAAATGCGAAGATATTAATACTAAAAACACTGAAGGTCTCAAAAATGACCCAAAAGCATCATGCATGACTCACTTCTCTAGCTGTGGATCTTTTCCATCTCCCACCAGGTAGCTGTGAGAGTTCATCACCCTCTTGCACTTTCTGACGAGCAGCTAGTCTGTGTCTCACCTGCTTCCTGGCTTTACTGACCTGGACATGCGTAAAGAAACTCATTCTTACATCTCTGTTGTGCCAAATCACACAAGCAAAATGATCCACACAGATGTATAAGGATCATGCTCGGTAAATACCCGTACATTATGTGTATGGTGATGTGAAGAAACAGCCTCCGTCCCCAGAGCGCTGACACAGCGAGAGCTGGGATTGCAGATTGCTCGCTCCCCATGTGTCCAGGAAGGGAATAAATTGGTTTGAGGTGTAAGACGATAGGCTGCTTTGCTGGTTTGTTGCAATATTTTGCTCTCACATTCAACCTGAAGATAGTGTTCACATGATTACGAGTGTGGGTATTTGAGAATTTGTTAGGACACATTTGGAATTTTCACTACCATTTAAAGTTGCAAGTAAAGCAAAGTCAGGCTTTTTTTTTAAAGAATAAGGTGTCATGAGGTGATTCCTTACTGTCTTGTATGATTTCAGTAGCTGCTGTTGTTTGCGCAGACGGGCCTGCTGCGACACTCGTTCACGAACTACATCCTGAAATCGGCGCAGACTCTCCTCTTTCTCTCGTCTGGTCTCCTCCAGAAGCTCTTCTGTGAGCAAAGCCCGGACCTTCCACACACACAGGGATACATTTACAGGACATGTGTGGCTGTGAATCCTTTAGCTGTCAGCATCAGATACTCGCTAGTAGGAGCTTTGTGCAAATCTTCAGTTTTAAGAGGTCATTTTATATGAGTCTATTTATTTGGGTTTACAATTTGTGTAACCCTAATTTGGGATATGTATAAAAACATGTCTCCAAGATGATTCAAGAAACCTACCTGCAAAGCTATCTGAAAAACTATGTGCAAGTGTACCGAGGGCAAAAGATGCGTTAAATCTGCAAAGGGTGGTCACATCAAATGTTGATTTAATTTAGGTAATAGAAGTTAAACGATAAACAAAATCTATTTATGACATTATTTTTTGACAGCATCCTTATTTTGCAGCATTTTTACACAAGTGCCTAAAACTTTTAACACTACTGTAGCTTTGCAGGGAGGTTTCTTGAAGCATCTTGGAGACGTTACCACGGTTCTTCTGGATTTAGTCTGTCTCAGTTTGTTCTGTTTCTTCATGTCATTCCAGACAAACTGGATGATGATGAGATCAGATCTCTGTGTGGAGCACTGGCTGTTGTCAGACTCCTTGTGCAAACAAAAATCTCACTGGATTATTACTAATGACAATATTAATTATTAATTATATTAATTATTAATTAACTATAAATATTAATAATATTAATGGCAAAATGAATGTTTGTAAATGTAAACTGATATTTCCCACTGACACATTACAGCAAAAGATAGAGATAACTGACTTAAAACCATTTTTTAGCTGTATATATGTATTTGTTTTTTCAATTTTAGTTTTAATACTTCAACTTTAATGAAAAATAGAAACGGGTGGAATTAAATAAGCTTTTATTTAAGTTTTAAAGTTTTTTTAATTATTTTATTTCAATTAATGTTCGTAATGTTTAATTAATGTAATTTTATTTCAACTTTAATTTCAAGTCTTAGTTAATGATAATAACTCAGGTAACAGCAAAGTAACAGAGCTAAAGTAACAGAGATTTTACTCAGTAGCAGCTAATAAGCTAGTTTGGGCCCAAATGTTGGATTGTGATTACTGTTACATTTTTCAAAATTTTCTTTTTAATTTTCTTTTGCCATAAATTTCCCTTCCATTGTGGGACAGACCAAAATCATCCTGGTATGGATGCACTTTTTAATGAAACACCAACATGAAGTGTAACAGTGGAAAGTGCCAGTCAAGGAAGCTAGTGTTCAACAACGTCTCTACAGCTCTCATATTATTATATGTGACCCTGGACCACAAAACCAGTCATAAGGGTCTTTTTTTTCAAATTACATACATAGTCCATCATCTGAAAGCTGAATAAATAAGCTTCCATTTCCATTGGTTTGTTAGGATAGGACAATATTTGGTTGAGATAAAACTAGTTGAAAATCTGGAATCTGAGGGTGAAAAAAAATAATCAAAATACTGAGAAAATCGCCTATAAAGTTGTCCAAATGAAGTCCTTAGCAATGCATATTACTATTCAGAAATGAAGTTTTGATATATTTACGGTAGGAAATTGACAAAATATCTTCATGGAACATGATCTTTACTTAATATCCTAATGATTTTTGGCATAAAGGAAAAATGGATAATTCTGACACATACAATGAATTGCTGGCTATTACTACAAACATACCTGTGCTACTTATGACTGGTTTTGTGCTCCAGGGACACATATATATCATATTAGTGTAAGTTCTTACAGCGGGATGCTCCTGACTCTCATCGCCGCTCTCCACCCAAACACCCACAGGCGCCACAGCCGGGTTCCTCTCTGCCAACACTCTCACATCTTTGGCCTTTCTCCTGCTTCCAAAGGTTATCCTTTTGTTTTCTTTTAGGAACTTCTTTTGTGATATCGAAGAGCAAACCCTTTCTTTAGCTGTTTTTGCTTGATTCATTTTCGTGTAAAATCAGGTAGATATGAATGGGTAACTTAACGTACAAGTTAACAATCATTTATGGCATTTTGGGAGTCACTGATGTTCAGACCTTATTACCAAGCAAGACACCGATCCTTCGAGCAAAAACAAAACTACTTTATAGGAGTCTTTTTACAGTACAGCGGTTGATAATATTGTTACTGTCCTCATACAAACAGCGTTGATATTTCCATTGCTGTAACTGTCAGAATTAAAGCTCCGTTGTCAATGACGCTAACAGAATCACAACTTTTGGACACGCCCATTTATGATTCTATTGGCTACAGCTTGTAAAGATTCGCTCTTATTCGTTGAAAGTAACGCCATTCAAAACTTGTAGCGATTAGGTCACGCCCGATGTGCTCCTAAACGAAAGTTCGATGGGAAAAAGAATACCTGCTAGTTTTAGTTCCACAGTGACTGAAATTAAATATAGTGGTTTTTCACAGAATTCCATATCCTTCAAATTCTTATAAATCTGATGTATATTGTGTATCAATTTTAAACAGGGCTGTGTTACTATTATTATTATAAAATATAACTTGTAACGGTCGTGTTATCATTTTAAATGGGCACTGTTACTGTAATGTTCCTGCTTATGGAAGGCCGTTTCCGTCAAGGAATAAAAAAACAAAACAAAAACGTCTTTGCGAGGTTATAACGAATGAGATTTAAACTCGGAATTGCGAGATAAACAAAAAACAAACAAACAAACAAACAAACAAAAAAAAAAAACTCCCAAGTTGTAAGATTAAAAAGTCGCAATTACTTTTTTTAAAAATTAATTTTAATTATTTTTTTTAAGCTTCCACGCCTACTTATGCTAGTATTTTAAAACTTTTGTTCATGCTTGAAACTGTTTTGGATTCATTGTTTTTCCACAGGGTAATCTATTAGCATTCCCTGCGCTTATTTGGGTTTCTGTCTCCAACTTATACATTTATGCATGGGTATGAATCAACACAAGAACAGCCTGCTCCCTTTACAATGCTTGTTCTCAACGGCCATGCCCTTGCATAACAAGGAGCCTCTTGTGTCCTTTGTGTGAATCAGCATGCACATTGTCTCTCCCTTTTCAGGAACAGTATGAACTTCAGTGAGAAAGACATGATTACATAATGCTCAGATTATGAGCAGGAGAAACACTGGACAAAATAACAACAAATATGTGAAAGATTGCATTCAGGTCTTTCTCAATCTTATTTAACATCTTTATTACAGATCAACTCTACTTGTCATTTAGGCTACATTCACCAAAATAAGAACAGGAAATGGAAAAACTAGAAAAGGAAAGACAAACATTCACTGTTGGCTTGACAAAGTCTCTTGAAGTGTACAACAGGGTTGTTTAATCTCAAATTTGGGTCAAATATGGACTAACCAAACTGATGGGTTAATTTTTCAAGCCTTTTTATAGACCTAGTTAGGTGGTTGCTAGGGTGTTGCTAGAGCACTGCTTGGGGGTTTTGGCTGGTTGCTAGAGCATTGCTATGATTTTATGGTGTTCTGGGTGCTAAGTTTTATATATATATATATATATATATATATATAATATTACCATATGGAGTTTCTATTATTGACTCTATTTTTATATTGACTCTGTTTGTCAGTACATTTACATGCATAAACATATTAAAAGAATGTTGGTGAAGGTGTACTGAATGGTTGTTATGCAATTACAGTAGATTATTCTGCTAAATGGTTGCTATGGTATTCTGAAGTTTTTCCCCCCAAAAAAGGCTATACTGGTTGAACAATATACTGTATACTGGTACTAAATACTCCTAATATGTTGAAACTTTTGTTGAAAATAGCCTGCTTTTATTTGTTGAGACATGCCTTCACTTTTATAGACCCGTAAGAGTTGTTTGTGATGTCTGAGTCATGATGCGCGACAGGGATGTTTGCTAAAGCTGTTTGAAAACTTGCTTTATTTTGTAGATCTGCTAGATGACACTAGTAGCACAGACACTGGCTATCTTACCGCAAACTTGATGTACTAAAATAACTAAAACTAAAACTTAATAAAAACTATATAGACTGTCTATAGTTTTTATTAAGTTTTAGTTTTAGTTATTTTTTAGATACTACTATAGATTTTGAATATTTGGATTAGTGTTTATTTTTGTATTTTACTTTTTTATTTTAATGAATTTTTTTAGTAATTATGTTTTTTTTCATTTTTATTTGTTATTGTTTTTTATATATCTATAATAGTTATTGCGCAAAGCATGTAATAAAATATTGTTTTATTCCCCCTCCACCGTAAATATTTGATAATATCAAATTGGTAATGAAAAGCTCATAGTTGTAATTAAACATAATTAAACTATAATTAATCTGTAGGACTATGCTGAATTGGTGGATTTAGCATGAAGGCTTTGTCAAGCCAGCACAATCACATTGAAGTACCCAGACATCTCTGAAAGTGAATCTGTCCTAGCGTGTTAAATGTTTAAACTAAACATTCACAATGTGCTTTTGAAAAAGTGTCTTAAAGGGATAGTTCACCCAAAAATGAAATGTTGTCATTAATTATTCATCCTCATGTTGTTCCAAACCAGTAAGACCTTCGTTAATCTTCAGAACACAAATTAAGATATTTTTGATGAAATCTGAGAGCTTTCTGACCCTCCATAGACAGCAGACGTATGAAGCTACGAGAATATTTTTTGTACTCAAAGAAAACAAAAATAATGATTTCATTCAATGATTTCTTCTCTTCCGGTCAGTCTCCGCCACCATTTATTCATGGTACTCTCCTGAATTGTGTCGAAGACTGACACAGAAGAGAAGAAATTGTTGAATGAAGTAGTTATTTTTGATTTCTTTTCACACAAAAAGTACTTTCATAGATTGATAACATTATGGGAGGGAGGGTCAGAGAGCTCTCGGATTTCATCAAAAATATCTTAATTTGTGTTCCGAAGATGAATGAAGATCTTATGGGTTTGGAACGACATGAGGGTGAGTAATTAATGACAGAATTTTCATTTTTTCATCCCTTTAATATGATAAAGCTAAACAAGTTTGAAATGCATAGTTTTGGAGCATAAACATATATATGTGTCTTTACAAATTTACATACATTAATGCAAAAGTATTTGTGCAGGTCAATAGAGTATCTGTCTTTTTGCAGCATGTGCATGGGCTCGGCAAAAGTGGTCAGTGCTATCATCTATGTTTTCGGGGAGCCTCTGGGTTCCTGTGGAGGGGTAGACGGATTCTCGGGTATCCTGGCTGGAGACGATGACGCAGGGCGCTGAGAGGCCCGACCGGACCCTCGGTTGCGGGGCGAGGAGGGGGCTGGTGGGCTCTGGCTGTGTCCCTTCCTCCGGCGATGGTGCGGTGGGGATTTAGTGGGGGTGCGAGGGTATCTGCGAGAGGTGCGCGCTGGCGGCTCAAGCGAGTCGGATGGAGGAGGTATTGAGCTGCTGTAGCTCGGAGGGCTGCTGCTGTTGGAGGTGCATGTTTCACACATTGACGCTGGTTCGCCAGGAGGAGAATCCTGAGGATGTCAAGTGCAGGCATTTACAGTCTTTACACGCCTACATCAATGCACTTTCATTTTATAAAGACACACAAAACTAGACTGTTCTTGTAGCACAGAAATACGATAATCTCATAACCTATTCTGCTGTACAGTATCTTAGAATGTGTGGTGAAAACATAAATATAAATGTCTAATGTAAAGAAATGTTGCAGTCAGGTGGTTGCAGGTTCAACCTTTGCTCTCTGAATCACAGACAGCTCTACTGAGTTAATGAAGCACTCATCCACTTGAAAAGCTATTTTTTAAACATAAAGCATGTGTGCTGGGAGAGGGAAATTAAATAATGAGGTGCCAATACCTTCTCTTTTAGGATGTAGAGTGATACAGGATTCCTGCGCTCATGATCAGTCATTATTGGGATGGCATCATCTAGAATCATAAATGGAAAACTGCATAATACAATATAATGTAATATATACAACAGTTACTTCTGGTCCTGGAATCTGATTGGCTGAGAGGTCTTTCCAGCCATGTGATATTTCACTGGTATCACCACAGGAACCATATCACCGTTTTTATCACTCCACTTGCTGCATTTCTCACAGCGAGTTTCATGGCAGACAACCAAACACACTATAATTTTACAAATACTACTGTTGTGGTGTCACAGAATGTAGTTTTAAGAGTTTTTAGTCAAGAATGTAATTGTTTAGACTTTAAAAATTCTGTTTGTTAATAAAGATATAGCTAAACTATAAAAATGCTGAGCAGAGAAACATAGCAGTAGTACTGATCATTTTTATTTGTTTTCCTCACAAAATTTACATTGCTTTCTCTTGTCATTACAGTCATGTATATTTACTATATAAATAACCATTTGTTGCAAACTGTATGTATTGTACACTTGAAAATAGCATTTTTGACTAAAATTTCAGCATCGTCAGCAAACTGAATATATGTTGATATAGTGAATGTTTATATGGTTCCCAATGAGTAGGATGCTATATTTATTGAAAATTTGTTGGATACTAATTAAAAACTTCTTATACATGTTGGCTTTAATAAGAACGATGAGCTGTCCTCAATGATTCCTGATCTTTCTAACAACAAAACACTTGAACGTGAATGAAAAAATTAATTGAAAACACTTGAACTTGTAATTACAACTTTAGAAGTGAAGCAGGAAATTTTCAATAGCACAGGAAGGCAGCATTACAACTGTTTAACAGAATATTTTTTCTTCTTTTGAATTGAGGGACAAGTCAACATTTTTTTTTCTGTGGTAGTAAACAAAGCAGACATTTTAACTGATAATTTTGTACATGGGTGTTCTACATACTGAGGGTTATATTTTATGGCAATCAGCAATACATCAGAACATTTCTTTTAATTACTAACATAATTCATTAAAAATGTAATAAATGAGCCTGTTTGCTTAGTGTGTATTTGCTGTGATCAACATTTAATATGGACAGTAAATCAAAATGAAAAAGCATAATTACATACATACCCTCTGGCTTGATGTCTTCATACCTGATGTGATGATTTTGTTGAACTATTAATCTTGGTTTAATAGTTTTGGACTTCTGTCTTTTTGATCTGTTAAATAAAGTATTTGTGGTGACATGTCAATTTACACAAATATTGTTAATGGACAAGGGGCAAAGAAAAAAAAATCATACTTCTTTGACGGTTTCCAGCAAGCACACATAGTTACAAGAGTGACAAGGAGGAAGATGCCCACTGTAGACAGTATGATATAAAGAGAGCTTCTTTCTGGAAACAAAAGAACATTTTCAGCCATTTTACTTCTGCAAACATGACACATATATGTATTGAATATTTAAACCAGGAAAATTTTTAAACGAATGAATTATGTTCAAATAACCCACTCTTACTGTAAACGGTGAGTCTGACTGGTGGACTTCTCATGCTACTTATAGGGTTCTCCACCATACAGCTGTAGACATCATCATCAACCATCTGAACACGTGTGATGGTCAGGACCTTCTGGTCTGGTGACAGCAGCAGACGGGTCTCGTTTAGTAATGGATGCCCACCTTTTGCCCAGCTGTAGGTGGTCTTAGTGCCAGTTTCATGGGTGCAGTTTAGTGTGAAATTCTCTGTCAGTTCCAGCACGGTGGAGGTGACCATGTGGACGTGTGGCTTAGAGATTGGCTCTGGCAAAATTTTAGGTATGGTTTTATTGTTATGAGTTACTGGTATCAACAGCTTGATACCAATTATGATTCTGTAATGTTTGATTTTTCTTACCATCCACCGTCAGATTGATTCTGCTTTCTCCAGTGAAGGTGTCGTCGGTGATGGAGATCTCTACTTCATAAGTGCCCTCATCAGACAGCCTGAGGTTATGGAGCAGAAGTGTCCCGTTCTCAAAAACAAGGATACGGTCTCGGTATTCTGGTCGCAGGTTACCGATGATCTCCGTGCCGATGGACTGGACCACTGTAACAGGTTTGTCCCTCTTCAGCTGCCATTTGATTACAGGATGATCCATACTGGTGCTTGAGTATCGGACGGAGAGCAGAGCTTCTCCACCCACCGTCCCTCTGATCAGAGTCTCAAGACTGGTGATGTTCACTCCTTGAACACATGCTGTGACATAAACAATCTAATTTAAACATCTGATTTATGAGATTAATGCTAGTTTGCCAAAATGTGAAGAGATCAAGTCAGCAGTGAAGTCATTATCAAATAAGTTTATAAAGAGTCATTACCTGAACTGTTGTTGACTGCACTCAAAAAATATTTAGGCCTAAATTTAAGATTTCTGTTCTTGAATTGCATGTAAAATCTCGAGTTCGAGAAAAGATGAGCATTTGTGGTTAAAAAGTATATAAATATATTTATATACTATTTATATATTATTTAATTAATTATTTATTTTTTCAGAAAATGATTGTTTCGCTATATAAGACCCTTATTCCTTATTCACTGAAAAAGCAAATTTGGACCTTCAACTCATTGAAGCCCACCATGGAGAAAAATCCAGGAATGTTTTCCTCAAAAACCTTAATTTCTTTTCAACTTGAAAGAAAGACATTAACATCTTGGATGACATGTCCAATTAAATTATCAGGAAATTTTTATTCTGGAAGTGAACTAATCCTTTAAATGTGATGCATATTTGTGAGCCATTAATGAAACAGGTAATAATCTTTCCTGTAGGAGTGTGAAAGTATTTTAAATACACATTCCATATTTTAAAATGCTCATTCCATATTTTAATCATGTTCATGGAATAACGGAATACTTGGCAGTTTTATTCTAATTATCATCCATTTGAATAAATATGTTAAATTATTTGTAATATTATGAAAAATATTACATGAAAATATTATTTAATTAAAACATGCAAATAGCTAATAGTTAATAAACTATGTCATGATTTTTGAGTGCAGAAATAATTTGTTAATCTATGACCGACATATATGCATCACATAAATTTTATTATTTTGTTTTCGTTACAACTGTGTAAAAAGGTAGGAATTTTCTATGCAATTCAAATGCATAATCTCAAATTTTATTTCATTTTTTTTTTTGATGTTAGTTACTTAGATTTCAGTGATTTTTTTTTTTCTTAAAAAAACACAAGTATTCTATACAGCTCAGGGTTCATAATCAGAGCTCATAATCAGACGTCTGATGGTTTGATGCACATAAGGATTGACCCGTGCTATTAGCCATTATGCACTTGAGCAAAGCACTTGACCTCAGGCTCCTCTATGAGGATTGAACCTGTGGTAAGTGCACTGTAGGACACGAAGGATTAAAATGTCTGCTAAATTACTACTTACATAATTACATAAGTACATAATTATTACATACAATAAATATGACTGGTCCTGTAAAATAATTGCATTTTTAAATTTAGCATTTTATATCTTTCGTTATATATAACGGAAGTAGTGACAGACAGATCTTTTTATTCTGTTTTGTACATTTGAGTGAAACTTTCTCTCTCTTTCTCTCTCTCTTTCTTCTATTTCTATTTCTATTTCATGTTGTGTTCACTTTAGATGAGAAAGTGATGTTTCCACACAGGGAAGATTACACTTAATTTGTCAGTTTGGTAAGGCCTCACCCTGTCTGACTGTCGATCACTGCAAACCTTGTGCACAACACTCATCAGATCCCATTGCCAGAGAGGGCAACAACATAACTTACATAAAGTACACTTGCACAGTCCAAGACACCTTTTACAATCGAACTCTTAAGATATTGATGACTCACATTTGAGCACATTCAAGCCAAAAATGGGTCAGAACTCTGTTATGACACTCTCAGGAACAGCAGGAGAAGAAATGACAAATAATAAAACGAACTATAAAATCAAGCATAGTAACTATAGCAATATGCACTACAATTTAAAAGTTTGGGGTCTGTGAGATTTCTTTACTGTTTTTGGAAGGAGTGTTTTATGCTCACTGTGGTAGCATTTATTTGATTAAAAAGACAATGACAACAGTAATATTGTGAAGTATTATTGCAAATGAAAAAATGTGTTTTCTATTTGAATATTTTAAAATGTAATTTATACCTGTGAGGGCAAAGCTGAATTTTCAGCATCATTACAGTGTCACATGATCCTTCAGAAATCATTCTACTATGCCTATTTTCTGCTCAAGAAACAATTCTTATTATTATAAATGTTAAAAACAGTTGTGCTGCTTAATATTTTTAATCACATGCTACAGTATTAAAAACAACAACAACAACAGCAACCCAGACTATACGTTAAATATAGGTTCACATATCAATGCCATACATGGTATTAATAAATGTCAGTGCTTAATTTTAAAGAAAATTTGTTTTACTTTTGTACTGTATTTTAGTGTGTCACCTTTTAAAGCTGTAAGTATTTTAATGTAAAGCATCAAAGATTCTCAATCTCTGTCTGATAACCAGCAGAATAAAGCCTGTGTGGAAACAGCCCATCTCCTTGGTAACTGCTTACAGTGCGAAAGGCCTGCCAGAGATGAGCACACAAAAGCTTGAATTGTTTGGCCCAATTTCCTGGCATGAAAAGGACCTACAGAGCGACAAACAATCAGTGTGATTAGATGAAAAGTGACACACGGGGCTCCTGTGACTCTGTTGATGACAACATTGGCCAATTGTACAACACAAACAGCTTCTAAAATAGTCAGGATGCGAGGATAGGAATGGGTTTTCATGATGTTGTAAATAGCATATAAAGTACATTGAAAGTCGTCTTTGTCCTTCTAGTAACTTATTGTCTCTGCTATCTAATGCTGCTATCTGCTCTAACACTGCTATAGACAGGCACAGCATTACACTGTAACACTAGACTACAAAAACCTATAGAAACAACATTTTTTTTTTTTTCATTTGAATGTCTAAATGTCATTGCATTATACAACCCAATATAAAATCAAATGGAATTTATTTTAACCCTGTATAGTCTGACATGAAATTATAATAAGAAAAATACCCCCCCCCTCCCCTTTTTTTTGCATAATTATTGCATATTTAATTGCTTAGTTTCATGATCAACGCTCAGTTTTTATTGTGGGGGAAAACATATTATGCAATGCAATACAGTGATTCAGTGACAAATAAATGTTCCTCAAAAGCCTGATGTATAATTTTTGATACTCATATTTTAACGCGATTTATAAAAAAGGATGTATGGACAATCAATTAAACCTAAGTTGCTTTAGTCCAGTAAGTTTGTTTTTTTCTTGAAATATTACTAACAATATAAAGTCATTGGAAACACTTTATTTTAAGGACCAATTCTCACTATTAACTATTTGCTTACTAGCATGCATATTTATAGCATATTGGCTGTTTATTAGTACTTATAAAGCACATATGTGACCCTGGACCACAAAATCTGTCATAAGTAGCATGAGTATATTTGTAGCAGTAGCCAACAATATATTGTATGGGTCAGAATTATCGATTTTTCTTTTATGCCAAAACTCGTGTTCTATGAAGATATTTTGTAAATTTCCTATACCGTAAATATATCAAAACTTAATTTTTGATTAGTAATATGCATTGCTAAGAACTTAATTTGGACAACTTTAAAGGTGGTTTTCTCAATATTCTGATTTTTTTTTTTTGCACCCTCAGATTCCAGATATTCAAATAGCTGTATCTCAGCCAAATATTGTCCTATTATAACAAACCATACATCAATGGAAAGCTTATTTATCAGCATGATGTATAAATCAATTTAATTCAATTAAAAAAAAAAGACCCTTATGACTGGTTTTGTGATCCAGGGTCACAGTGCCTTATTCTGCATATTCTAGATCCCTTAATCCAATCCTGCACCACATTTTAACAACTAACTTACTATCTATTAATAAGCAGCTAATTAGGAGTTTATTGAGGGAAAACTCTTAATAGTTATTATTTGTGGGCTTAAGTTTGCTATTCAAAAAAAAAAAAAAAAAAGACTGAAAAAGAATTTCAAATCAAAATACATACCAATTTTAGAATTATACTATAAGGCCTTTTACATGCTAAAAATTTATAAAATATAATTTAGATTTAAAATATAATTTATAAGTTTTGATCATGATGGTCATTCAGGGCCTCAGACATTTGCGTATCAAATATGATACAGTAGGCTTTATAGGGTTAAAGAAAGTGCAATAATACATTTTCAAGCACAGCATTTCATAAAAAGACATTTGGTTTCAAATGATAAAAAAATAGATATTTTGTTATTAAGATAAAAAGTATTGTAACACTTTTTGGCTGCCAAACATCCACAAAAACATCACACTGACACCAGTTAACTGATTAAAAGATTCCAGAAAAGCTCAAAAAGTAACACCAGTATAGAAGAAAGCTTTAGCATTTTTTGTTTGTGATATTTTTTACCTTGTGCTATGAAATTCATACATCATAGGTGTGATAGAAGAGCCCAAAAGGGTCTAAATACAGTATTAATTAGTCAACATCAATAGATGATATAGTTATGTTCTGGTTACTATTCATTAATAAATCAGTCCCAACTAGACAATGACTTGGAACGACATAAATACAATATAAAAGGAATTTTTCTTTTTAACTTCCAGCCATAACTACGCCATAAGCCCTTGGTCGAGGCCAACAGTGCAGCATTGTCATTCGATAAAAAGTTACTTTTTGTCTCTCTTACCTGAGTGAATCAGAACGGCAAGGATCAGGAGGAGAGGAGCAGCAAAAGCAGCTGATGCCCAAGAGAAAGCCTCCTTCTGTGCCTTCATCTTGGGTCGAACTTTCACAGTCTTCCCAAAACAATTAGCATGATTTGTTCACTCTGAGCACGTCCCTCAACCCAGAGTCTTGCCATTCCTTCCGAGGCTGGGCTATGCCATGCTGCTGACAAACACACACACATAAACACACACGGATGTGCACTCACACACACATGTGCATGTGTGCATGAATTCTCACAACCAGTGCACTATGATGGCATGTTTGTGAATCGCTGAATGGGTCTGTTTGTGTAAGGGGGGAGAAGGGGGTGCTAATATATTTGTAGGGAGGTTGTTGTTGCTTCATGGCCTGACTGTTTATTGTATTTCACAAATGAATTTTTCTTTGAGTAATTAAGATAATAATATAATGAAATAACAGGATTCTTAAAAAAAAAGATAATCGTAACAGAAAATCTCATATTAAGTGAATAAAAATTAGAGAAATGAAAATAATTGTATTAAAAAAAAAAAAAAATTAAAACAATGACAAAGAAGCATTGACAGTATTTTAAAGGGAAAATTAAAACAAAAATGAAAATTCCATCATCATTTATGTGCCCTCAAACCTGTATGACTTTATTTCTTCTGTGGAACACCAAACAGTTTTGTAGCAGTTCCCACTGACTTCCATTGTATTTTTGCCCATATTTTTGGATAAACTATCTCTTTAAGACTTGCACAAATACCTTCCTCTCCTGATAAGCTTAAAAAAAAAATTAGAAGGGAGAGCAGGCATAAATATGAAAAGAGAAGAAATTCCTATTGAAGGTGATCTGGGAGATGACTCGCCATCATAAAACTAACCACAAGGCATATCAAGAACAAGAACCAGCTGATTTTAGACTCTGCAAATGGGCAATTGACAAATGAGCATGGACAAAGTTGTTCAAGAGTTTAGGGTGAAATGTATTTTATTAGTGGTTAAAAATAGTTTTAGAGTTATGATGTCATATAATGTCTAAATGAAACTCAGTCAATACAAGAACAGAATTTCAGTTAAAATCTCTTTTGTCAGTGATTTGTCATTTATTTCCAGTAACGTTATTGGATTTATTTGATATGTAATTTTTCACCCAAAGAATCTGACAAACACAACAGTTACACAGTCTGTCCAACTTTTGTTGGTTATTAGTCATTTACAGTATTGAAACCATTGTAGGAGACTGATACATCTGTCCATCTGTCATCTTTTGAACCTTGTTTAAGTTATAAGCTGCATTCATCTCTGTGCTTGTTTTTATCAATTAAAACATGCTGTAGCAAAACTGTAGTAAAGATTTTGATCTGCAAAATACCCCACAACTTTAAAGATTCTTTCAATGCCAGGAACCTTTTAAACAGTTTAGATATGCAGCTGGGGTTTCATGGGGCACGTTTATACAATGCTGCCCTCCACTGGTCTGAAAACACCAAATTGACCCTTTCATCTCTGTCCCAACATAAAATGGACATGGTTTCTTCAGGGTCTCCAGATTGACTTTATCTCTTAATGAATAACAGTCATTCATTAAACTGGGGCAAACAAGAAAAGAAGGAAGGAAGGAAGGAAGGAAGGAAAGAAAGAAAGAAAGAAAGAAAGAAAGAAAGAAAGAAAGAAAGAAAGAAAGAAAGAAAGAAAGAAAGAAAATCTTTCCTGTACATACACTACAGGCTAGGAGCTAATAGCCTTAAAGCAAAGCGAACCTTGTCCAAATTCACATTAACATTTATGTTCACATTTCCCTTTAACAAATACACATACAGTACAGGGAGTAATTAAGCCAGTGACTAATTCATTTTCCATACACTGTAAGTCAGTGTAGGTGTAATGACCTCTTGTCATTAACAAGCTTGTATATGTCAGCATGAACATGGTTTCTGTACTAAACAAAAGGCATATTTACCAACAAAAAAGAGAGATGAAAGGCGAACATATGAGCCTACAGAAGCAGGAGGCAACACTATAGCAGATTTTGTCTGTGTTGCCATTGGAAACCTGAGTGAAATTCATATTTCATAACTCTCCCACCCCCGGCTGAGTCCCTGGACGTGTCAGAGCGCGTGGGAGCCAACGTGGGCGTAAAGTGGGCTCAGAGGCTCCAAAGCAACTTAAGGCTCTCATCCCACAGCGCAACACAGAGCAGGTTATTCAGTTACTACTCATGGATTCAGACATGCTGGGGTTGTTGCTATGATGAATTCCTTGAGTTGTGATTTGCTTTGATTTGAACTATGTGCCCTTAAGTGCCTATTTTTGAGAATGGCTCTTAAAAGAGTATTTTTAGATCAGAAAATAGTATTTTTTCAGAGGTATGTTAATATGTGAAAGAGAAGGAAAGAACATTTTATGATAAACACACACATGATGATATGACATGTACAAGTAAATTTTGTTCATTTCATATAAAGATGAAATTCCACATCAAACAGAGACAAACTTTCTCAACTCTTTAAAAAAATGTCATGTAACCTAAATATGTGCCTAATGTAGTAGTATCTATTAACTGGTTCCCTTTTGAAGCAGAACTTTGACAGTGTGTCATGGAGTTGATGCTATTGGGAACACCATTCACATAACCGGTGTCTGAAGCATGTGTAACCTCATGCCAATATTTATTGGTGATGATGGTCCATAACATCAAAAGTGGAGTGCATGTGAGTATAAAAAGGTGCCTGCAATACACACCATTAGCATTTTATCTTCAGGAGCCATTTGTTTGTAACACATGTTACTGAAGACAATGGAGAATTCAATCAGCAAGTGTTTCAGAATGTGTAATAATACATAAAAATGCTTGGAAATATTTCACATCTTTAAGTCAATTCATTAGGCTATTTAGCGCGCCATCCAATAAACACAGTAAGTTTTGTGCTTTGTTACTTTTAATCAAAAATAAAGTATTAGCTTTCAAATTCTGTTAATTTTATTACAAAATACAAAATATAAATGTGTTTTTTCAGCCACAGAATTACATCAGCGTGAATAATGTCATATAAAGTCATATTTACGTCAGGAAAGACATTCATTGTACATAAACTCCATAATCAGCTAGACCGAAACATTATGTTAGATTCATTATATTTTACTTAACTTGTCGCCTTCCTTTTTTGATGTCTTGAGCAGTTCAGCTCTTTATTATTTGTAGTTGTAGCCATCGTAACGTGAATGTTGTCTCAGCTGTCACTGTGGGAGAATGTGTCGGCATGGATACACATCGTCTATGCTGGCCATAGTTGCACCTGGTCGTAGTTTTAGTTGGTGCAACAGGTGTAAATATTTATTGTAAAGCTGGACGTTGCAAAGCCCAGGACTTACACCCCCCGGAGCTCCCTCTGGACTTTTTAGCACTCCCGTTGAGAGAGTTCAGAGAGGTGAGGGCATGCTCTCACAGAGGAGGGTGCTGGGGGCACAAGAGGTTTAGTGCTTACATCAGGCTCTGAGACTGGATTAATGATGTAAGAAACGTGTGTCGCAATAATGGGTATTGCACTACTCATGACAGTCATCTGGTAAGTTTATTATAATGCCTCTGAGGTAATGGATGAGGCGGTTGGTTGCATCCCTTCTGGTTCAAGTTGCCTTCTTCAACTGGAGCAGAGTCTTGAGATTGAAGGAAGAAAAAATAATCTGTTCTCTTGAGCTCCTTCAGAGCCTCTGGGACTGATGACAAGTATTCTATTAGTTCTCCTCCAGCATATAGCTGAGAGGTTATGAGAGTGGGCAGTTGGATGGTACACAGGTCCAGCAGTAATAAACACAGACTCTGCATTGTCATTTGTTGTCCCTCCTAGAATTTCTTGCTGGAATTACAGGGACTGAGTAGGTTTTGTTTTAGCGCTTAAAGAAAAATTCAAAGCGTTAGTTATAGTGGGTCTTAGGTAGTGTGCCTTTACACCCTTGGGGTTTAGAGTCTGGGTGATAAGAGTTACTGGGCAAACTACATTATGTCTTGCTCTCGTTTGCCTCCCTTTCCCGAGTAAGGTTAAGGATATATGCTCCCCCTTGGAGGAATGGCAACACTGAAGATTTTAGAATGAAGTGCTAATTTTGCAAAGATTGGGAATCTTTCTAGCAGAAATATTAGCTTAGGGAGTATCACCACTATGTCTCACATGGCATGCACCCATTGAATTGACATGTTGAGTCAATTTATGCTATGCCCACAATGTTTGTGCATATTCACAGCTTAGTGAGGCATACATTGTCTCAGCATGGTGTAGTGCAGGGGTTCACAACTCTGGCCCTCAAGGTCTACTTTCCTGCAGAGTTTAGCGTCAATAGCGGTTCCCATAGCCTCAACTCTGTGATGCAGCATCCAATTTCCAATTTGAAAGGGAACATCTCGGATTGTGTATGCATCCTGGTTCTCTGAGAAGGGGAATGAGACACTATACATCTCGTTACCATGCCTAGGGCTTGCCTGCACATCTCATTCAGACAAAAGAGTTGATGATGTGTATTGCAGGTGCCTTTTTAAACTCATGGGCAGGGGCATCACAACCAGAGTCTGAGAGTGGCCCAACACAATGTCTTTTGAGGGGCCTGATTGACTGGGGCCAACTCCTACACTGAATGAGATTTTGAGGGGGCCCCATAGCAAATTCTGTGCAATGGGCCCAGAATCTATCCACATTTGCACCCTGATTTTTAACCACGTATAATATGTCTCTTACACTCACATAGCTTGCAGCAGTCTTGTGCCACTGCTCTATTTTAACTGCTTGATATCACTGAGGAGGCCGAATAGATGTAATAAAACCTCTGTCAGGGGACAGGGCAGGAAGAGATAATTACAACACGCTCTACTTTCTCCTGCCCATTGTGAGTTGTGTACTGTAATTAAAACATGAGTTCTAGAGGCACTCTTTCACTGCCAACAAAGAGCACTCTGTGGGAAGAATGGGATGTCAGCTAAATAACCCGCTGGTAAAATGTCAGTTTAACCAAGGCATGTTAAAACCAACAAGAGTCAGGGTTTGGCTGATGGTCTAGTTCAGAGGTTCCCAACCTTTTTTCCAGGAGACCCCTAATTTAACCTTCAAAATCATTACCCCCCCCCCCCCCACACACACAAGAACACATTAGCAAACAAGAATTAAAAACAGGAGGAGCCTAATCCTTGTCAGTCATCATTATCAGCGTATAAGCAGCAGCCATTGAGTCGTCCCAGCAACAATTATTCTAGCATCCCTCTACCTCCCAATCTCCTCCTCGATTCCACTCTTTCTCTTTCTGTGTAATACCACTGAGGCGGTTAATTCGGCGCTCGAGTTGAGCCTCTGGATTGATCCTCCTCCTATATTGCACCTAGCAGAAGAAATTATTTATTTATTTATGTTACCACACATAATCCTAGTATTTAGTTCCATAGGTTATGGTGCAAAATAAATAAATAAATAAATAAATAAATAAATAAATAAAACAGAGATAACAGAGTGCTACTTAAATAAGTAACTACTGCTACAAAACCACAACCAGAAAATCTAATTAGATTATCAGGACAAGATAACATGTCCCACGCCCCGACAAAGGATAAGCGGTTTGGAAAATGGATGGATGGATAATATGTTAATGTAATAAGTTTTTGGTCAGGCATTACAAACAGCCACCCCTTGGGATTCAAGCAGGACTCGATTTTCTGGACCTGTGACATTTTTCCCTATTTCTGCACTATAGAGTGCAGCAAGAATGACATTTAGCATTTCAGCACTTCCTCTTCTGTTTCCCTGAAATGATGACAGAATTGTAATTTTTGAGTGAATTATCCCTTTAAGTGTACTTAAAGAAAGAACACTTTCATGACTGTGTTTTTAACACACTTCAGCACACTTTTAAAAAGTGAACCTTGTAATAATAATAATTAAATAATTAAAAGTTTAAAGTAAATTTCAAATGATTGTTTTAATAATCTTTTGTTTTGCTTTAAAGTACACTTATTTTGATGCGTCAACTAATGGACTAAGTCATATGTAAAGTGTTTGATTATAATTTTAACTGTTATTCAGTAGAACTGTACATTTAAGTTCATATTTTAGATGTACTAAATTACAACTTCATTACAAATATTTCTTAACATCACAAGTAAATACAAATATATTTAAATACATGCTTGTCAGTATATTCTGCAGCACACTTTAACCATATTTCAAAGACAATAAAAGTAATTATGAAATGACATCTATTTGAGCAAATCAAATTTAGCTTATTGCATTTAAAATACATTTAAACTATAACACATTTTCATTTAATTACAATTAAAATGCAATTAAGTGTCCAAAAAGCATTACATTCAGTTTGCAGTTTTATATTCTTTTAACAATGTTTTTTTTAAAGATAGCACATTTCAAATTGTGTGCTTCATGCACCAGCCAAGCAACTGCCATTGAAATTAATGGGGATGCTAACAGAGCTTTCTACAGGTATTACAGACCTCGTTTATAACCCTCAGCAATAAGTTCAAGAATGCAGTCCAGTGACATTCACATTACATTTATCTGTATGCATTTTGCAGATGCTTTTATCTTAAGTGACTTACAGCATATCTGCCCTATACATTTTATCAGTATGTGACCTTGGCACCGCTAATGCCATGCTCTACTAGTTGAGCAACAAGAACACAAGATAAAAATGCTGTATTTTACCAGGAGATGATCTGATACAAATAGACAGGTACAGAAACACAAATGCACAAAAAAAAAAAACATTCACACAGGCAGGGCAGCACGCAAGGAGTGCATTTGAGCAAATCCATTTTTAATGAGCATCTGCGCTATTTGAAGGATACAGTCTCACTGTTTGAATGATTGATTAAGCTGTGGGAATACTTCACTGAATCACATGGATCTGACACACACTGTCTGGAAATATGAACAATATTCTCAGTGTATCGCACAGCTTGCATATATTTGTCATGTAAACCGCATTTTTTGACTAATTCAAAAGATATCTGAGCAGTAATTAACATACTTATCATCAACACAACAATTCCAATAGTAACAGGTCCAATGAACACAGAAAGCTTATATGAGGAACTTAATTTGCTTTATTAAACAGGCATAAACAAAATTTATGCTAGAAAAAACACCGACATTTAGTAAATGCATACTTGTATATTGTAAGATTCAGTACAGCCAAAGAAGTAAAGCACAACTTCAAACAAATCAACAAATCTCCAGACAGAGTATTTGGCTTGCCTTGCTTGAAGCAACAAGAAAAACGCTCCAGATTTGAAAGCTGACAGATCACAAACAAACTTCTATCTTAAAATGAATCGAATTTATAATGTCATGCTGTGAACCTGTTTCAAGTCAGAAACAGCCACTCAAATGCTAAAGGAAGAAGAGGAAAGTGTGAGAGAGTCTGCTAGTCAGGTGGCAAACTCTGCATGTTGTTTAAATGTCGATGCTTTCATATCATACACTGAAGGGTTCTTTTTAAACAAAAGAGCTCTGGTTATTGCAGTGATGTGCTATCGGGCGGTGGTGATGGTGGTCCTCTTAGCTACTTCTGCTCTCGTTGTTTCTGAAACAGATGACACATGTTTTTGTTTTGCACAAAACTCCTGAAAGATGCTTATGAAAGGCTGGCATTTACAAATGACTGTGTCGTGTTCCTATGCGTGTAACAGACCAGCTGCATTCAAACCAAGAAATTCGTCAATAGGCATTTCATCAAAATTCTGTAAAATAGCTTTCTTTTCGTCTAAAGCATTATCATACATAGGCAATACAACTGAGAAGGGTGCACACATGACATTAACTGGGTACCATCTGTATTATTGCTTAGCAACAAGCAATTAAGGCGGTATTGCTAGGTTACCATTTTAACCATACTGACGTCTGCTGGCGAAATTCTGATTCCAGACAGAAACGATTGTGTATAACAAGGTTCCAAAGAACCTTTATGGCTTTAATAGTTATTGTTCTTTCAGTAAAGAGAGGGATTACAAGATAATCTACGATTGATTAGGATTTCGATCTGCCTTAATTTCCCAGGAGTGAAAAAAAAAAATCACACACACATTCAACTAACTGGATAATGACTTACAAGACTGGCTGATGGATTTAAAAATCACACTAATGATTTAAACACAGAGTTGTATTTCTCTCTGCCATGCTCTTTTTGGACAGTTTTTAACTAGTTATACATCTTGTGCTGTTTCTACGTAAGATCAGAGGTGGAAAGATGTGGTTCTACACATAAAAACATTTTAATGGGTCAAACTTCAAAAATGTCTTGAGGTCACGTGCTATAATTGGAAAGAAAACAATGATGGGCTACTGAGTTATTGAAAATTAATGCGTAACCACAGTGGTACTACAACTATAACACAGAGCAGACATATCATAAATCATTTTAGTAGTGATTTAAGAATATGTGTAATTTACAAATGTGAATCTAACCTGTAACTCAAAGTAGATTTATATAATATCCTGAATAATTGAATTGAATTGTGTAATTAGGTTTTTTTGTGTGTATGGTTTTGTTTTTTTTGTGTGTCCCTTTGCAAATGTATTTTGACGTATAGTGCCCATGCTGCTAACCTCGTCTCTAGGCTTGTCATCCTTCATTTTCTTCCTGGTCATGTGACCTCGGAAACCAGCTTGAATCTTAGCAGCAGCCTTGTTTGCAGCTGGGTCATCAAGGGGAATGTCCATGATGTCCTCATCTTGCGGCTGAGTGCATCCTTCCTGCAGTTCAGATAAAACACAGCCATTTTAGCTATGACTACATGGCAAAAGAACACTTACAGCTCCTTGTCAAGATCTACACTGAAGTGTCAACGAACTTTCACACTATGTAATACCACATGAGACCAATCTTTATCAAGAACACCAAGTGTAAAATGATTGCAGACTGCAGAGCACGTCTCTGAGGAACTTACAAAAAGGAATCCAGTAAGTTCCTGCAAGAACTCCAAAGATTGTCCACGGTTCCTCTTTAACCGTCACAAAGGAAAGGCTTTGAGGAAGGTTATAAATATATACTGAAATTATAAGTTGATCTAAGATATTTGAAGTACCTTCAGAAGGTGCCTACAGAGGTTCTTTCAAACTGATCTCTGATCTGATGAGAAAATGTAACTATTTTACGAGGTGGATTTGTTTGATGTGATTTGTACTGAAACATTTTTTTTTAGAAAAAAGAATTAAGCATAATCCCACCTCTAAACCTAACTGTCAGCGTGGTGTAAGCAGATCAGACAAAAATGTATTAAATTTTATGAATGAATTAGCCACCAGCTTACTAAAATGTAAAATAGTTATGAAATTGCCATTAGAGTATGTTGGTTATTCTAAAGATTGTAGTGGAAAGTGTGGAATCTTTTCACTTTTACAGTGTTGTTTGTTGGCGTGGCTAATGCTAAAGTATTGTTACAGTCATGTCAAAACCTAAAGTCGGCACTCTGTTACTCCCAAAGGAATTGTTTAATGGTACTAACTCTCACCAGCCCAGTTTTTGGTGAAAGTCCCATTAGAAAATTCCTTTGGGAGCAACCGTGCACTGGGTTTAGGTTTAGATATTGGTAAATGTGTTTTCATAAACAGGTATGAGTTGTTTTTGGATGTGTGAGCTTTTCAGGAATTGTGTGAACTTTCCAGAATTTATAATATTTTTATAATGCCTTATATATCCATTATATGACTTAATCCGTTGTTATTACTGTTCATATTACTGCGTCATTTTGATGAAAACATCCAGCAGGTGTAAACTGCTACAAATAAAACTCTAACTTTCAAGGGATAAAAATGAAAATTCTGTCATCATTTATTCACCCTCATTTCATTCCAAACCTTTTATTCTTCTGTGGAACGTAAAAGAAGATATTTTATGAAATGTCATGGTCACCAAATCATTTTTTTTACAACAATTGTCAACATATCTTCTTTATGTTTGCAACAGAATTTTCTTATTTTGGTGAACTATTCCTTTAATACTATTCCATTAACTTTTAAGTTTCTCTCACTAAAAGAGTTTCCCTTTCTCTCAGAATCAAAATCATTAAAATACACGGTATCTCAAAGGTAAATCATTATGTTTAGGGGAATGCACATTTCTTTTTGATTTCTTTTATTCTCCTCATCCAGTGGGATCCAAGCTGTCAGCGGTCCCTAGCGAGCCTCGAGTTTCCGACAGCTCGACTGATTTTCCCTGCCTGCTGGGGGTGCGTCACAGTCAAGGGATTGAAGCTGAAAGCATTCGGAGCTTCACAGACTAACAGTGTGAAGATCCAGCTGAGTGAGGTGGAAGCCTGACGCTCCTCTGAGGTTTCTGCACTATTATGCAGGGATAAACAATGATCTATTACACAACGAACAAGGACCTGAGGGCTCCATTCTGTGATCATTCACCTTAAAGCCCCTCATGTGTCAAAAAACCCTTTTGACATTCTACCTACACGCTCTTAGATTTGTGTCCAACACCAAAGATCTGAGAATGTTCCCAGCAACAGAGCTTTCTCAGGCATGACGGGAGCTGATCCTGAGACCAATCATCAATCAAGGAACATCTTGTGTGAACTTTACTTGTGAGTATGTCTCATCAGAAAGATCTCCCATCAGTTTGGAACATGCAAATGACCATCTGTCTCATCAGTCACAGCCACATCTTCAAATTATACACGGATAATTGCTGTTTCTAGAAAGTTCTGAACCCTCCCACAAACACACAACTCCAAGCCCACGCAATGGATGACTTGTGTAATCAACCGACTGCTTGTCGTCCTGCTGTACAGAGAGGGTAAAACAAATGGGAATGAACAATTTTGCCAACTTGACATTAACCAGTCACAGCTTTAGTTTATTCACAGCTTTAGTTCACATCTCTAGTTTATTTTAAATCATTTTAATCAATATGTAATGTGGAAATAGTAGCTCAAAGCTTGTGTTTGAGCTGTGATAAACTGATCAAGCATTCAAATGTTATATTTTTAGACACAGACATGCCACTTCTGAAAATCAGCACTTATGAATGCACAAGAGCAGACGTCAAACCAGTGATCCTTCTCACCACACACAACTGCATACACAGCACATAACCTTTAAGGCATTTCAAGCATTTCATACAGTAAAAAGCCTGTGGAGAAATATTTCTCTGAGAATTAAGACTACCAAGTGTCATTCTTTGTACTGTCAATATAAACAGATAAAAAAAAAAAGAAAGAAAAAGACAATGTTTCCATGAACAGTAAAACTTTGAATATTCCTCAAATATTATGTGCAAGCTGTGATTCCTCTGCCAGGACATTGATACAATTGAGTACAGCAGGTTCTCTTAAATCCTCTTGTTGTAAACAGTCACTTAGATAATGGTTGGTTTTAGCTGATTAATCTGGCTCTGTAATCATAATGCAGATTCTCTCTCAATTTTTAATTAATTTGTAAGTTTAAAATTTTAATACAATTGGTGTCCAGCAGTTCCGTAAATCCTAAAATATTAACTCAACTAAGTTGTTTTTCTTGCTGGATTGTGTAACAATGGCATTTACAATTCAGTTTTACCTTAACTGTTTAGAAATCAGAAATTGATGATATTTTTAAACAACAGACCTTTTGAAAATGTCTAGAATATCGCAAACACTGTAATATAACAGTCTGTTGCCACAAATTTGCATAATTCATAAGTTTCTTTTTGAAGCTGTACAAACATAAACACGGACTTCACTTACGTTTCGACAATCCATAGCGATTTGAGATGACAGGTTTGTGAAGTTTAAGATTTGTTGTCCAGTAAAACTATGATTGAAGAATATATCGGTAAAGATGTTGCCCCTCTCTCTCTCTTTAAGGGTGTTGAGCTCTCTGAATGCGCTCTGCCTGTCTGTAGATGATGTGCGCTTCAGCTGAATGGACCAATCAGAGTGCGCGACACTCTCCACATCACAGGCGACCGCTTATCACACGGCTTTCTTCATATGGGCTTTCCTACGGATTATTAACGATTAAATATTGTTTAAGTAGGAAGGTGCAAACACTCTATATTTCGATGATTTATTTATTTACCAGACTTAAAAAAGTTTTAACCGTCTGACAAAACTAGCACGCAATCGGTGTAAGAAGCTTATTTGACCAGATTTGTGCCATTTTGTGCCAACTTATTTTGCTCGCCAGGCGTGGCAGATATTAATTAACACATTTTGTTTTCATAATGTCCATAACTCATAGATTTAGAAATCTACAACTTACAAACCTTGTAAATAAATAGCGTCTGATGTTACAACCTTAACCACTATCTGATGGGTTGGAAGAATAACTATTTTATAAGACGTGCATGTACAGGCGCATCTCAGAAAATTAGAATATGGTGAAAAAGTTCATTTTTTCTTGTAACTTATTTCAAAAAGTGAAACTTTCATATATTTTAGATTCATTACATGTAAAGTAAAACACTTCAAAAGTAAAACACTTTAAAAGTTTTTTGTAATAATTTTGATGATTAGAGCTTACAGCTAATGAAAGTCAAAAATCAGTATCTCAAAATATTAGAATATTTACATTTGAGTTTCAATAAATGACCATCCCTACAGTATAAATTCTGGGTATTTCTTGTTCTTTGAAACCACAATAATGGGGAACACCGCTGACTTGGCAATGGTCCAGAAGATCTATCATTGACACCTTCACAAGAGGGTAAGTCACAGAGGTCATTACTGAAAGGGGTGGCTGTTCACAGTGCTGGAGTGCTGTATCAAAGCATATTAAATGGAAAGTTGACTGGAAGGAAGAATTTGGGTAGGAAAAGGTTCACAAGCAGCAGGGATGACTGCAAGCTTGAGAATACTGTCAAGCAAAGCCGATTCAAACACTTGGAAGAGCTTCAAAAGGAGTGGACTGAAGCTGGAGTCAGTGCATCAAGAGTAACCACGCTTCAAGAAAAGGGCTACCAAGCCACTTCTGAAACAGAAACAATGTCAGAAGCATCTTACTTGGGTTAAAGAGAAAAAGAACTTGACTGTTGTTCAGTGGTCCAAAGTCCTAAAAGTAAATTCTGAATTTCATTTGGAAATCAAGGTCTGGAGGAAGACTGGAGAGGTACAGAATCCAAGCTGCTTGAAGTCCAGTGTGAAGTTTCTGAAGTCAGGGATGATTTGGGGTGCCGTGACATCTGCTGGTGTTGGTCCATTGCGTTTTATCAAGTCCAAAGTCAATGCAGCCGCCTACCAGGAGATTTTGGAGCACTTTATGCTTCCATCTGCTGACAAGCTTTATGAAGATGCTGATTTCCTTTTCCAGCAGGACTTCAGCACCTGCCCACAGTGCCAAAACCACTTCCAAGTGCTTTGCTGACCATGATATTACTGTGCTTGATTGGCCAGCCAACATGCCTGACCTGAACCCATATGGAATCTGAGATATTTTGAAGAGAAAGATGAGAAAGTCGATCCAACAATAGAGATAAGGCTCAATAGTGCCTCAGCAGTGCCACAGGCTGATCGCTTCCATGCCACACCTCACTGATGCTGTCATTTGTGCTAAAGGAGCCCCGACCAAGTATTGAGTGCATAAATGAACATACTTTAAAGAACTTGAACTTTTCTGTTTTGCAAATGCTTTTGTTGCTTGATCTTAGGAAATATTCTAATATTTTGAGATACTGATTTTTGACTTTCATTAGCTGTAAGCTCTAATCATCAAAATTAAAATAAAAAAACTTTTGAAGTGTTTTACTTTACATGTAATGAATCTATATGAAAGTTTCACTTTTTGAAATAAGTTACAAGAAAAAATGAACTTTTTCTCCATATTCTAATTTTCTGAGATGCACCTGTATGTATTGTGGTAATCAAATTTAATAAAAATCATTATTATGCTATCCTTAATCACCACCCTCCATGCTATTTCATTTTATTCTAAAAAGGTAAACACATATGAAACATTTTAAATAAAAAGAGCAAATTAAATTGGGAAAGAAATACATAAAACATAGACTAACAACTCTAAAAACACAACAGACAGCGTGGGTGTGTTAGTCACTCTCACAGTTGTGTGAAATCTAATACACTGTCCTAATCTGTGAACCCTTTGTGGATCCAGCAGATATACTGAAAAGTGTTACAACCCTCCCTGTCTGGTCAAATAAGATATTTCTAGTTGTGTTTGAATGTAAATGAACAGCTTGTGTGGATGTTATATAACAAATTGAATGAGAGAATCTGATGATTCAGATGTTATCAGCTCTGTCATTTAACATCCAATACCATGAGTGCAAATCATAATTCTGAAATGAAATGATACTTCCTTACCCCAGAATTGTTTTTCATCTCATAAACCCTTGATTCTTCAGAGAATTACTAGGGCCCAACAGCACTCTCAACAAGGTGTCTCCTATGGTTACCATGGTAAGTCTCTGAATCTCATGCACCACAGTGGATTGTTTTCATATATTCCACTAACATATACATACATACATATATATATATATATATATATATATATATATATATATACATGTTATATTAGTGCTGTCAAATGATTAATCTCATCCAAAATAAAAGTTATGTGTGTTCTGTGTATATTTATTATGTATATATAAATACACACACATGCAGTATATATTTTAAAAATATTTACATGTATTTACATGTCTATATTTATATCCATATAATTTATATTAAAAATAAATATATTTCATATATAAAAATAAAATTCTTCTGAAATATATACATGCATGTGTGTGTATTTATATATACATAATAAATATACACAGTACACATACATATATTATGTAAACAAAAACTGTTATTTTGGATGTGATTAATCGCGATTAATCATTTGACAGCACTAATATATATATATATATATATATATATATATATATATATATATAGTAATCAACATTTGAAGTGGATCATAAAAGAATGGGTATTGTTTTGGTTTTAGGGCAACTTTGATGAAAGGTTTTGATCCACTTCAAATGTTGACTACTATATATATATATATATATATATATATATATATGTGTGTGTGTGTGTGTGTGTGTTGGTTATTAAAACATAAAAATTAAAACATAAAAACATTATGGTTATTAGACAAGTTGTCACGATAATACCATGGTATTCTTGGAAGTATACGTTGAAGTATCACGAACACTATCCACTACTGTTCTAAAGTTTGAAAGAAGTCTCTTATGCTCACCAAGACTGCATTTTTTGATCAAAATACAATAAAAACAGTAATACTGTGACATATTGTTTTATATTTTACTATATTTTAAAATGTAATTTATTTCTGTGATGGCAATGCTGAATTTTTTTTTAGGCTACTCCAGTCTGACATGATGCTTCAGAAATAATATGCTGATTTTGCTCCTTAATATTCTGTAGAAACCATAATACCTTTTGTATTCTTTCTCAATTAGAAAGATCAAAAGAACAGCATTTATATAAACTTCGCTGAACAAAAAGAAGAAAAGAAGAAGTAAAAATCTTACTCCAAACTTTTGATCAATATAGTGTAAATAATAAAGTACCACACAGTAGTAATCTGATTCCATCAGTTTGCCATGGCACTACTACAGTTTAAAAACTTTACTACCCTTAATTTGTAGGTCAAGGCCCAATGTATTATTCTGTGCTGACAGGTTAAAATTAACAAAGCTAATGTCTTATGCATGGTACAGTACTTTAGAGTGCTGTATCTCAAATGACATGGTTAATTCCAGTTACACATGTACAACTACTGGAGCATCTTGTTTAAATGGAAGCCTTATCTTTTTCTTGTTATACAACCATATTTACAACTTTATGAATTTTAAATATAATATATAATTCAAGACACTTATTAACCAAGAACTTAATGTGCTTACATTAGCCACAATGAATTTATAACAATGAAAATATTATTTATCACAGCATCTTTATGTATTAACATCTGCCATTGTTTCCAGCTATTAGTGTCCTTGTGATATGTTGTATGACTTTGACTAAAATAGCAAGTCGAACATTAGATGCTCTAAGGCTGAATTGTCTTTGAAAAGGATGCAGGCATGTCAGGCCAGAATCCTTCAGGCACACATATGTGTTTATGTGCTGAAACTGTTTCATGTGAGCTCATGTCTAGAGATCGACCGATATATCGATTTACCGATATTTTTCCCGATATTTAAGCATTTTACAATAATCGGATATCGGTTTTGTAATATCGGATTCACCGATAAATGCCGCCATCTTGTGGGCGTTATGAAAATTGCGTGCAGGATCGCCATTGCAGCGCGTCTGAGGGGAGATGAGACGACAACAAAAGCATGCACAAGTACTTGATTTGCTGTAGTTAGTAAACTTTATTTAACATAACAGCCATTAATGCACAAATTAGATGCATTACATAAATGCCTGTTATGTAGTTTATGCAGCTTGGCTCTAAGAAATAGAGAGCAACTCACGGAGTCATATAAATAATCCATCAAGTCCTGTCCCAATAAAGATGTAACTTTGCCTGAATTAAATAATACGCAGCCATGAATGAGCACATGTTGTAAATAAAAGCGCTGAATTGAATTCTCTCTCTGTTGTCTATGCTCATCGTTAGTCTCGTGAATCGGAGTCACGTAGGCTAAAGGCCCGCTTCACCTTCAAGTAAGTTCTGTCCCGTCTCGCGCACAGTCGCGTCCGCGCAGCTTTCAAAGTATACTCGCCGCGGATGAGTGCGGACGGACGAGCTCGACGCACTTAAATCCGTCAAGTCCTCTCCCAATAAGGATGTAACTTTGCATGAGTTAAAAAATACAGCCATGAATGAGCGCATGTTGGAAATAAAAGCGCTGAATTAAATTCTCTCTCTGTTGTATATTTGCTCATCATTAGTCTCGTGAAGCCGCTTCATACTGCTGTTCACTCAGCGGTTGATGCTCAAGAAATGCTCCAGTACGTCACCTGCATAATCTCTTAACAAGATTCACTTGTTTAAAACACCTTTAAATTCAGCAGCATTTACTATATAACCATTATTTCGGGCTAATAAACATCTAAAAATACAACTTATGGAAATGAATTATTTATTATCTCCGCGAGCGATCGCAGTTTGAGTTCTTTGTAAATGCATAGATAAACTGCGCTGTCAGCAGGCATTTCATAATCTAGAGGGACAAAACATTAATAATTCTGATATAACATTCCAGTTAAGAAATGCAATAAAATACTTTGTATTTCTTAAAAAAAAAAATTAGTAAAAGTTTATATTCTAATATTCCAGAGAATATTATTCAGTGAATTAACATTATCCAGTGAATTATTCTTGACTTCATTAAACAGCTTATAAACCTACTAAAACTGTAGCTTAAAATGAAGTTGATATGACTCCTGTCTTATTTATTTTCTCCATTTGAAAACATATTAGACATTCTACATTTATTTTGCTTATTGTTAATATTAGTGTTATTGCTGCTGATGCTTTTTATAAATAAAATGTATTTGTTTATTGTTGTAATATGAAGATTAAATTTAACATGAAAGACTGCAAATTTTCGACACTTAAAAAAAAAGATGACTGAAAAGAGGAAAACCAAAGTGAAGTACTTTATAACAGTAAATAAATATCGGTTCTGCATATCGGTTATCGGGCACATAAACATGCAAATAATTGGTATCGGTATCGGTTCTAAAAAATCAATATCGGTCGATCACTACTCATGTCACAGACCCATATAATGGATACAAGCCAATGTGTCTGTAAAGATGAGCGCTGCTGAGCGTTCATTCTGGCAGTGTCATTTCATCACATCCTAGATTAATTCTGATTAAAGACGCATCAATCAAGCATCAAAAAGACAAATAACTTGGTAAACAACATGTCACTCTGTATTTTAAAACCTTTGTGTTGTTGTATTTATTTTGTCATTTATTTGACATGCTGATTTGGCCTAACACACCCCCGCTATTAACACATTTAAACATGCACATGCATAAATACACTGCATTCTGAATTAGTGACAAAAATGATGTGCAAAGCAGCTTGGTTTATAGGCCTGAAAGAACTTAAATACCTAGCTTACACCCGCACTAAAATTAAAATAAATAAATTACACTCTAGGAAAAGTCCTTAAAATAGGGACAAATGTACTATGTTAATGTGATAGTATTGATTTTCCACAGGTGTTTTTATAGATCTATCTATCTATCTATCTATCTATCTATCTATCTATCTATCTATCTATCTATCTATCTATCTATCCAGCCCAATCTCACAGCAATTCTAAATTGTATAATTATAAAATTATATGTTATATATTTTATTTTAATGCATTATATGTTATATATTTTAACTTACACAATATTACACAAATTAATATGCAGATTTTTTCTAAATATTGTACTTTTATTGTATTTAACAAAACAAAGAAAGTTAATTAATGTTATTTAAACATCAATCCTCCAGTACTGTAGACCTCATAGTTTAAAAATGGTGTTTTGTGATATTTATGAGTATACTGCCATCCAGTGGTAATTTTATAAAAAACAAAAAAACAAAAATAAAACACTGACTTCTTATTCTGGATAAATCCCAGGCTTGTGATGAACATTATTCCGATGATGAACATTATTCTCATTTTATTACCCAAAAATGGACACAAAAAGACTGCAGCCAAGAAGGAAGAAATGATTCTTTGCAGAACCTGTGGGTAAGAGTTAGGCACTCAATGAATAAACTAATATCATCTCAACAACTGTATCCATGAAATTTTATCAGTGGTCTTTAAATTTAAATGATCAATTAACTGAACACAATACTGTACCTGACTGATCTAGCTTGCCTTTTGGTAATTCAGCAGATAGATCTAAACATATTACAAGATTTCACACTGTGAGCTATAGGCTGCAGAACTTGATACAGTTCATGCATTCATAACTGTTGCACCACTGTTCAAAAAGATATTAATGTAACTTAATTTAATGCACCATCCTCACCTTCCTTCTGGTATAATTCGATGCTGAAGTCTGAGAATTCATGAAGCTTGCTCACAGAACACACGTGCCTCCCAAAATCCTCCTGCCTCACCTCAGCGATGATAAGAGTAATATTTCCTGGGCTGTAGTGCACGGAATATCCAGCTGTGCAGTTGTTGTAAGTTTTGTGCTTGATCAGGTGACAGAGCAGCTGGCTCCTGGGGCTTCTCCACTGTAGGGACAACTGCTGGATACTTCCTCGAGCCTCATATTCATATTGACACGGCATTTTAATCATCCATCCGGGAGGAGACCAGAGCTTTATGGCAGTTACTGTGGGTCATGGGGAATAGATAAGCCCACATATTCGATGAGATTCATAATTTAATCAAAAATGAATGGGTTAAAAAGACAAAACTGAATGAGAGAAGACAAACATGTAAGACAAAACAATCCAAATAAAGTAACATTTTGTTCAAACAAAGCAATGATGGTGTGTATAAAACAAAGATCTCTAATATAAGATTTTAAACCCACCTTTTAGAATGAAGTAGAGCAACAAAAATCTCAGCATTTGGTAAGCCATTTTCACTTGTTCCTTCAAAGACTCATAAAGGATGTCAGCACATTCAAATGTTTAAAATAAAATATTTTTCAGTTTGAATTTCTTTCAAATTTTCACTCTCCAGCTCTAAACTGACTTGAAACTGGAGTCACTTTTGTTTTCTAAAGCCTGCCCTTACATGGCTGTTTCTATGTTGTATAATTTGATCCAGGGTTCTTCCAAATGGATATCAATGTGTCTGTGCAAAATGATACAAGATATTAAATGACCTCATTAATTTGAGGGGGTTTTGGCATTAAATACATGGTATGTAAATATATTTTGTCATGTGAAAACACTTGACATAAACATTCTCACTTTGAGGCACACACACAGACCTCTTTTCCATTTGTAGACACAAATACATACAAAAATACAGAAAGAGTCACTTCTGTGCATCTAAAGATTGTGCTGCTGACTCTTATAATTTTCAGTTTGGGCTCTAGCATTTGTTCTTCTGGAGACTCTGGTTTCACTTTCCACAAACACAATAGAGCAGGGACAATTATAATGTATTTAACAAACCCCACGAGGCAATAAATTATACAGAAAGATGCACAGACGTGCAAACATCTGCTCAAACACGAAGAGTTTTCCTGTATAAATTCATCATGCTCAAAGGGGCCTAACCTATGCTGCCTTCACATTCTATCAGACATTTCCTACTTCCATATTTCCCTACTTTTGAAGTTGTAATTATGAGTTTGTCAAGTTCAAGTGCTTTGTTGTCAGAAAGAACAGGAGTCATAATGAACGGCCCATTTATCAGTTCATGCTTACCTATTTCTTGCAGAATAAAGCCAAAATGTATAGAGGATATTTAGCCAATGTCCAACAGGTTTTGAATAAAATGTAGCATCCTATTCACTTTCACTGCACTAGATTCTGCTTGTAATATGAATAAAATGGTTATTCATATATGTAAATATACATGACTGTAATGGCAAGAGAAAGTAATGGATACATTGTGGGAAATGAATAAAACTTTTCAGTTCTACAGCCAGGGCTATGTTTCTCCCCTCCACCATGTTTTAGCTTATGGCTGACTTGGAAACTCTGGTATCAAAATTATCTAACTTGAGAGGTCATTCATGTCCAATTTCTACACTAGGAAACTTGTATTTACAATAAATCAGATAGCACATGGAGGCAACATAAGGCAAGCATGCTGTTTTCTGGTTCTTAGCCGATCATTCTTTTGAACCCATTCTTTTCATTTAACCAGTTGAATCCAACCTGATCTCAAAGAAATGCGTGAAATGAACACGAACCCTTAATCCCGATATACGTGGTGGTGGCACGAAATGTGTTGAAATTACGTGTCGGCACCACGGAAACAGCACACATACAAAGTCAATGAGGCTAATTTGTCGTGGTGGACACACGGATTCCCTGGTTCAACAACGTCACACAGTGGGCGGCGGTAAATGTTTTTTTCTAGTTTACGAAACGTCCTCCTTTTATAATTTATTATAGTGAATTTGTTGCTATTTTTGTTGTCTAAATAACAGTAAATT
>JAFVLL020032125.1:0-14398 GCA_021397915.2 Tor tambroides | reverse complement strand
AATTAACCATATACATACTTTAAATATATGTTTATATACAAATTTTACTATGGGAATTTCATATATGTTATAAACATACACATACATACATCCAGAAGATGGATATATGTGATAATAATATATTGCCTTATATGTAACATATATGACAACCTCACTACTGATATAGGGACATATATGTCATATATTACATTTCCGTATGGGGTGACCCAGTCCTTTATCATTTAAAGATGTCTGAAATTGCTGTGGCACATGTATTAAAATATTTTCAAAATGGCATTTTATGTCTCATTCAGATGCACATATAGGCTATCAATAATTCTGTATTTCTATATATAGTTCTATCATTCTATCTAGCTGTCTGTCTGACACTAGCATGGTTTTGTCAGTAGTGGCCATGTTGCTTGTGATTGCAAAGGCACCTTGAATATAATCAATATTTTATATTTAGAATTGCTTTAAGCAAGGTTACCTCCTTCTCGGCCTGATTTAGTTTGGGCAGTTTATTGAAAGACCGTATAAACATTGTGGAAAAGTGAGTCTGAAATGTCATCTGTAAATGCCAGGAAATGAGAATACAGGAAATTGTATGGGTACTGGACATTGGCTCAACCAATGATGTGAATATTGGGGTTTGTATATTTGAACTTAAGCTGCCTTTTCTCAATCTTTTTGACAAACAACAGAATGGAAGTCATTCATTTTGAATTGACAGTAGTAAGGGAATTTTCGGATCTGATTTGAACTTTGGTGGCAGTGAAATATTCGAACCTCTTCAGCTAGACTGTGTGACCAGCAAAACAGATGTGAAGTATTTTAATGAAAACTGAGCATGAGGTGAGAATTACCTCTATTTTTGCACAAAAATGTTAACTTTGTACACCATTTCTCTGAAATATGCAGTTATGAATAACTATGTCCGAAATAATTATTGAATAGTGTATTGTTGGTCATTTGTTTTGTGTGGATGTATTCAAACATTCATTATTAATTCATGTTACCATACATTATTCATTTCATTTTCATGCCTATATGGTGAATAGGCGATGTGTAATGACTGCCACTAGGTGGCAAAATGCAAAACTGTATGCAAATGTAAGAGATAGTGGGAAAGTGGCTTAACAATGGAAGACAGTGTTTTGTAAACAACATTATTGTAAACAATCAGTGAATGCAATTCCAGAAAATATTTTTTAAATAATTTTGATCAAAATTTGCTTCAAAATTACACATTACAGAAGTAAAATAGATTGCGAATACTATTTCATGTTGACTTTGATTGTTTTCATGTATTCAAGAGAGATGCTGCAGTAGAAAAATCAGATTTTTGTTCTCTGTGCGTGAATGTGCTTTTCATAAGCTTTGCTTATGCAGAGCTGAATGTCATGTTTAATATTTGATCGGCAGCCAACTTCTGGCTGCTCATGTGAAGTGCTCCTGCCTTGTACAACATAATGGAGCAGGAACTTCTTGTCAGAAACACAATCACAGCAAAAGTTCAGTTTATCACCTCATATCATCCCCAGATATTTATTCTCCTCTCTCACTGTGTGCAGCAGTGCAGGAAACTTCATCACCTTCAGCTGACCGGTGCATGACACTTCTTGTATTGTAGTTAATCCTTACTAGGCCACGAATCCAACAACCCTGCAAAAACAAGGATTATGTCACTCCTTGTTTTTTCAAGTCCCCGATTTGCCAGCTAATGGGCTCCTGTACCAAAGTTCATGCCCCTGTCCTACATTCTGCACCCTGCAGCATGCTTCAATGGGTAGTTTTATAAAATGCTGTTGTCTTTCTCTCTCTATCATTGTCTTTCTCACGCTCTCTGTCTTCTTAGTAGGCAGTATTCATTCTGGTCCAGGCCGTCTCTCTGTGTTTTTCTCTTATCTTGTCACTCTAAAGGCTCTCCAGCTATTGATTCTCATTGTAAGGCAAGCCAAGGGGCTGACTGTAATCTTGACATATTATAGCTTTATTGAGTGGGTTTGGGCTGAGGTGACACCCATCTGTGTTCAGCACGGCCAGTCCTGCCTCTTAATAAAGATGGCAGCAGCATGTCAAGGCAGGGTTAAGCACAAAAAGAACAGTGCTGGTTTATTTGTCAAATAATAAAACAATGAAACACAAATACCTAAAGCACACACTGAAAAATAAAGCAATGTACTATTCTGTTCCACTTCAGCTGTTAAAGGGATAGTTCACCCGAATATGAACAATGTAGCATTATTTACTCACCCGCATGTCATTCCAAACATGTAGGACTTTCTTTGTTTGGACTAAAGAAGCTAAAACATTCTTCAAAATATCTTCATGAGCTCTTTTATTGTGACTTGTGTTTTACCCAGTTGCTCTGCATCACAAGTACAATGCTGTACCAGGTGAGCTATCAAGCAAGTTTACTATGCCAGAAAAGCCATATATATACGAAACTGGTTATGTGATGCAAATGTCAAAATCAGTTTGCAAAATTAGTATTAGTTTACAAATCATGCTCTATGGTAAAAGTGTTTTGAGGTCTTAACATAGTATAAAAAGTCTTTAATCTGCCCCTGTAATCATAATTTGTGTGAAAAGGAAGAAAAGTTGTGGGTGTTTTACTGCCATTTAATTGTTATGTTATGCTGGAAACTGCAGTGAATTGTAAATATAGATTTTTGGAGTTTTTGCAAAAATGCAAGTAGGGGTGCGTTTTTCAGTGAGCTTGTGTTTTTGCACTCAGTCTACGTCCTGTATGACAGCTCCTAACCCACACTGTGCACTGGTGTGGAAGAAATCCAGTCAATACAGCCCAAAACACCAAAGGTCTGCTACTTTAGGGATGTGCCATAAAATATACAGCACTGTGATTATTTTCAGTACGGTCTATGATTGCTAGTAAAGTCATCATACATATGCACAGATGGAAAAATGCACTTTTCTGAATGCCTAAATAATACATATGGTGGTGATTTTACATTACACTCACATTTAAATCATTCAGCAGACGCTTTTACCCAGAGTGACTCAAAAAAGTGCTTTAGCCATGCATATGAGACCAACCGAGATCAACAGATGGCGAGCATGTAATCTGGAACGAAGTGCTTCCTGTATGAATACAAACAAGTGCTACTAGTACAATAAACCTAATACAGATAACCTAGCACAATATAACCTAGAGCAAACAAGCCAGGCAACCAGGAATGAATTGCAATTTAATATACTCTTGTTAACCCAATCACAGCCTAGCCACGATGAAAATGTGCACACTGCATTTGAATGAGTGAGTGTAGTAATATGTAATAATAAGATTTAAGCACAGAATCCAGTACAAACCACAGCAATATCAGCATATTTTGAATCACTTGTTATAGGAGCGATTGGCTTCTTCACTGCGTTTTTTTTTAATTTATTTTTTTACCTCTCCTTTTCCATAAAGTTGAGCATTTTTCAGATTTTTCACTTGCTCTCAACTCATGCTCTGCTGTCAATCCCACAATATATGGTGTTAAATGCAATTCATTCATGCAATTCATCACATAGCAGTGTTGCCATATCCTCCATTATTATGCATTACAGGAACATTTATGTTCATTCTTTTTCACTTAAAAACATGTGAAGCCATAGGTTGTCTTTTTATATTTGCATTATATCAAATATTAAAATAATTGAGTCACTTTTTGTTAAAGGGATAGTTCACCCAAAAATGTACAATTTACGGTAACACTTCAGTATAGGGACCAATTCTCATTATTAACTAGTTGCTTATTAGCATGCCTGTTACTAACATGTTGGCGGTTTATTAGTACTTATAAAGAACATATTCTGCATGACCATATTCTACATCCCTAATCTTACCCAATACCTAAACTTAACAACTACCTTACTAACTATTAATAAGCAGCAAATTAGGAGTTTATTGAGGCAAAAGTCATAGTTAATGGTTTGTTAATGAGAACTGGACCTTAAAATAAAGGGAAAGGGAAGTGGTGTGTGGCCAAGTATGGTGACCCATACTCGGAATTTGTCCTCTGCATTTAACCCATCCAAGTGCATGCACAGTAATGAACACACACCCAGAGCAGCGGGCAGCCAATGCTGCGGGGCCCGGGGAGCAGTTGGGGGTTTGGTGCCTTGCTCAAGGGTCTCGCCTCAGTCGTGGTATTGAGGGTGGAGAGAGTGCTGGTTATTCACTCCCCCCACCTACAATCCCTGACGGACCTGAGACTCGAACCCACGACCTTCGGGTTACAAGTCCAACTCTCGATCCATTAGGCCACGACTGCCCCATAATAAAAAATGATATATAAAATGATGACTATCCCTATAAAGCAACTGATTGTCTCTGAAAATTGAATAAATTGACAGAATAAATAAGTAACATTTCATCACTTATTTCAGCATCTTATGCCATGAGTGTTCATTTGCCAGGGAATGCATTAAAATGAATTGCGTCATTTGAAAACATTTGAATTGCATACTGTTCTATTCTGAATTAGATCAATTAAATAATAAAATCAATTAATGGTATCACTATTTAGGCTTTTTATTAGTAATTTACGAATAGTAATTAAGGCGATTTTGTGTTTCTTTTATTAAACCAGGTTGCTGGTTGTTCTTGTGAGATCTGGCGGCGCAGGGATGTATGAATTAGTGTGTGGAATAAATGCTTATTTTCACGCCTGAGCTGAGTATTAAGTGAATCTGTCTCTCTTTCATTTGCTCCATCTCCCTTTCGCCCTTTTGGTAGTGTTAGCATACAGAGAGGTGCCCACTTCACTTAGCTCTGCCTGAATATGATTTGGTCTGAGTTGTGTTTTTAATATTTAATAAGCTGTGCAGCGTGTAATAAGGCCGGCCTGTTGATAATGATATTTACATGGCATGGGCATGCCATATCAAAAGGCTTTATTTATTATCAGACAGACTGTGGGAAGCAGAAAGGGCTCTGTCATCTTGTTTCCTCAGCGTGTCGTGTACTGCAGGTGGAGCACTGGCTTTGTGTGACTTCAGTCACTTGACAAATCTCCACAACCCCCTCCCAGTTCCCAGCTGACTATTATTGCAGTGCACTGCGAGGGCAACACGAAGCTAATCTTTCTCCTTTGCACCTACTACCGTGTGCAGTTTGTTTAGGGCAGGGTGTTATCTGGAGCCGTAATGAGGAACGAGGGTTGCCTAGCCAACCCCTGCGTCCACCCGCTTTGTTTAGTCTAAAATTACTGTTGCTTAGCACGCCGGTTCTGCTGGCTGAATAACAACCATTATTAGCCTGTACATCTGTATCTGTTATCACTCAACACACATAACGTACTGTTAGCGAAGACTTCAGCTACAGTTTGTGTGTGGTTGCGTTATGCTAATTTTTATGACTACTAGAAATGCATTTGTCTTGTTGGGGTTGTATGTTCAAAAACATTGCTCTTGTGTTTTATTGTGGATATTTGGTTTGACGTTTTGGAAATGTACTTTGTGCTGCAAGCCCCAGTCGGATTCTAATTAGCTCGTGTTGTTTTGTGCATCTCCAGTGAAACTGGGCTTTGTTTATTTGGGCTGACTATGGTGATTTGTAATCTTATAGCAGAACTAGGAGGATGAATGCATGTTTAAACTGTAATAACAGTAGTTTAATTGCTACATGCTTCATATTTCACGAATCGCAGGGGTTCAGTCTGCACAAATTATAGTTCTGATGTTGCACGAGTGTCAATTACTCACCATTTTATTTATTTTAAACCTGTATGGCTTACTTTCTTCTGTGGAACACACAAAAAAAGGGATTTTGCAAAGAATCTCGGTCTCTGTCTTTGTTGACTTACTTTGTATGGACTAAGCAGTTGAAGCAGAAGAAAGAAAGTAATACAGATTTGGATGAGATTTTGCATGAGTGTGAGTAAATGATGACAGAACATTATTTTTGGGTGAAATATACTTTTAGAGCAATTATGGATTGTGTAGAAGCTTGTTTCCATCACAAGATGAAAAAAAATAAGGCATAATCGTGATTTTTTTTTTTATCTCACAAGTCAGAGTTGTGAGATATAAACTGAATTTTGAGTTATAAACTCAGAATTGTGCTAAAAAAAGTTGCAATTGCCTTTTTTATTTTTTCTTCTATGGTGGAAACAAAAATAAATGATGTGAACTCAGAATTCTGAGAAAAATAGTTAGAATTGTGAGATGTAAACTTGGAATTGTGAGGAAAAAAGTCAGAATTCTGAGTTAACATTTTGCAATTATGACTTTATATTTCACAATTCTAGGAACAAAGTTCTTTATTTATTTATTTATTTATTTATTTATTTATTTATTTATTTATTTATTTTATTCCATGTTGGAAAAAATGAAGATAAATGAAATAAATAGAAAAATCTGATAAATGAAATAAAAAAAATCTAATAAAATAAAGAAAATATTTAAATAATTGAGTCACTTTTTGTTAAAGGGGTAGTTCACCCAAATATGTACAATTTACTTTTATAAAATGATGGCTATCCCTGTGAAGCAAATACAGATTGATCGTCTCTGCAAAATTATTTTTATATATATTTTTTTTAGTATTTAATTGAATAATTAGATTTTTTTTATTTTTTTTATTCTACGATGGAAACAAAAAATAATGTAAACTCAGAATTCTGAGAAAAATAGACAGAATTGTGAGATTTAACTTGGGATTGCGAGGAAAAAAATTCAGTTAATGTTTTGCAATTCTTAGATAAAAGTTATATATATATATATATATATATATATATATAATTTATTCCAATGTGGAAACAAGCTTCCATAGGACTGAGCATCTCTGAAAATTGAATAAATAATGACATAATTTTTTTACATCAGTGTCCTATGCCATGAGCTTCACCTTTTTTTCCTGTACAGTAGAGTGTTAGCAATGTAAGGTCATGGGTTCGATTCCCAGGGAATGCATGAACTGCTAAAAATGTATACTGTAGCATAAATGCAATGTAAGTCACTTTAAAAGCACAAATTGTAGTTCTGCTTTTGCACAAGTACAAATTTAAAAAAAAAAAGTTTTAAAAATGGATATTGATTTCTGAGTCTCGCTTCATTTGAAGCAAACTTCTCCCATGCTGGCTTGGTTTTCATATGCTGAAACAGTGTATTTGCACCACTCCTCCTCAGATTTGTCTCTCCTCCAACTCCTACTGATTAAACTGGCTCTGGTTTTGTGTGTGGCTGAATGCAGGACTGAAGATTGCGGAGTGACCCGTGACCTGGGCCGTGTTGTAATGCACTCCTGCTGCGGTAAATGTGTGGACTGTTCTTTGACCTGCCTTGCATTTGTTTACCCCCTCAGTCACCGGGGATGATGGCAGCCTTTGACCTCTGACCTCCTCATATCCTCTGGAGGGTTCAGTCACTGTAGTCTCAGGACGTCTTTTCAATATGACACAGAATAGAGCGGTGTTTCCCAACCAGCAACACTTAGAATGGATGTTATCCATTGCATAATCATGTGTTACAATGTATGATTATGAATCTTTCATATGAGGCAGAAACTTTCAGTCAATTGGTAAAAAAAAAGCAGCCTGAATGAATCATTCAGTAAATCACCGTAGAGTCGTGTTGAAAAAGCCAATTGTTTTTTGACATAACGTTGTGGCTAGTTCTACCTCTGCTCCTGTCTGAGCTTTGCTTTAACTGCAAGGGTTTTTAGCGAAGGGCTTGATAGTTGTTAGAAGAAGAGGAAGTGAGTGAGGTGAAGAGAGTTTAACTCGAGGTTTGAGCAGTGTCTTCTGGTCAGGGCTTCAGAGGAAGAGGCAAATAAAACATCAAAGGCAAGGCACTGACAGGGCAATGGAGGCTTTTAAAAACCAACACTGAGACTGCAGAAAGGCCTTTCGTCAATTACAATGTTATTAGCCGACTCATAATGGAATAATGCAGTCCTCCAGGACAGCTTGGCTAATGCCCGAGAATGGAAAGTTAAACACACACTGTCAGATTAAAAGTGACGAGTGAAAAGGAAGAGTGATTAGGGGGAGGCGAAAAATAAAGTGAAAGAAAGAGAGGGCGAAAGAAAGAAATGAACATTCTCAAATCATGCTGGAGGTTTTACACCAGTATTATTATTATTTAGATTCTATTTTAGTTTGTATTATGTACTTAATTATTTAATTATCTAATTATGTATTTTGAAATAGATTTTATTTTTATAATTTCACATTAAGGTTTCATTTTGGTTTGATTTAGTAATTTTATGTGCTTTTGTCATTTTTATTAATTGTTTGAAATGTTTCTGTTTAGCTTTAATTTAATTCTTAATCTTATTTTCAGTTATTTTTCACGACATTATTTCTAATTTGCAAGTTATTTTTTATATTTTTAATTTAATATTTCATTTTAGTTTGTTTTAGTAATTTTACTATGTGTTTTTGTCATTATTTATTTGTTTATTTATTTTTGAATTATATTTTATATTTATAATTTCACATTAAGCTTTCATTTTGGTTTGATTTAGTAATTTTATGTGCTTTTGTTATTTTTATTATTCGTTTGAAATGTTTCTATTTAGCTTTAATTTAATTCTCAATCTTATTTTCAGCTAGTTGCCATGACATTATTTCTGATTTTCAAGTTATTTTTTATATTTTTAATTTAATATTTCATTTTAGTCTGTTTTAGTAATTTTACTGTGTTTTTGTCATTATTTATTTATTTATTTATTTTTGAATTATATTTTATTTTTATAATTTCACATTAAGCATTCATTTTGGTTTAATTTAGTAATTTTATGTGCTTTGTCATTTTTATTATTTGTTTGTAATGTTTCTATTTAACTAATTTAATTCTTAATCCTATTTTCAGTTAGTTGTCATGACATTATTTCTAATTTTCAAGTTATTTGTGTATTTTTAATTTAATATTTCATTTAGTTTGTTTTAGTAATTTTGCTATGTGCTTTTGTCATTATTTATTGGAGTAATATTTCTATTTAGCTTTTATTTGTTTTATTTTTTCTATTTTCCTATTTTATTATATTTTTATTTTCATATTTTTTATGTGCTTTTGTCATGTTTATTTGTTTGTAATATTTCTATCATGCTAACATCAACTTAAACATCTTATTTCTGTTAGATGCCAAGGCACCAATATTTATTTATTTATGTTTGTTTGTTTGTTTAATATTTCATTTAAATCTTTTAATAGTTTAATAGTTTCACAATAACAATGTTTTAAACAAACTTACACAGCTTGGGTGCTGCAAATGACATTGTAACGTGTTAACTTTTCATGTAATTTATGTTAAATGCTAAAAAATGTTAAAACAGAAGCATTTTTTGGACCCTTCTGTAGTGCGAGATAAATACACTGTAGGGAAAGGAAGGGCAAATCCTGCTTATGTAAGATGGAAATGTTCCTCACATGCTGTTCCGTCTGAGGCATCGTGGTCATTTATCATGTGAGCAGAAGCAGTGTTAGATGTAGCAGGTTCAGGCAGGTCCCTGTGCAGGCAGCTGAGGGTTTAGGTAAGTAGGGCAGAGACAGTATAGCAGCCGGCTGATTCTCAGAGCTCCTCTGCCAACACTCCCTCCGCTCTTTATACTAATGAGATCACACCATCCTCTGTCTGCTGCAGCCTCAGAGCGAAAAAGTGACGAAGCCTGCATCAGAAACTGCCCTTGATTCCGTCTGCGCTCCTGCCCTGTTTTCCCCCATCACGCCTAGATTTAGAAGTGAGGTTTGCGCTTGCATTTTTAGTCGTGGTACTAAACGAATTCTTCTCATTCACTTTCATACACTGACTAATTTTTTCCTTCGCAAAGCGAATGATTACATAACATAAGTTGGATCTACTGAATGAAGAATAAACCCTAGTGTTTTGAGTGAGACGCCCCATTAATTTGTGAACAAACTATAATATCAATTATAATGACACATACAATGTCATAACGACAAAAGGACGTTATCTTTATAGCTTAATAAATGTCAAACTTAGCAGCTGACAAAACTGTGGAAAAATATTATATTTGCTTCATTGTCAATGGTTTAGAAATGGTTTAGTTTTTGGTGAGACGCTACAGGCAAGACGCTACAGGCAAAATCTTTTTTTTTTTCATACACTTGTCAATTTTGAGGTTATTTTGCTTTCATAACATGTCATAGTCTTTCTGACTAGTGGAATAAAAACATACAAAATAGACTGTCTGTATATTTCAATTACTGTAAAAATATTTAAAGTCCGTTTTCTCAAAATGAGATTTTTTTTCACACACAGAGCCATAAATCTTCCTTTCTGTAGCACTTTCATCACAATTTCTAGTTTCTTCCTGTATATAATCTGAAGGTTTTTAAAGAGTGGTTTGTTCGTGTATCATTCACCTGATTTTTATAACATTTTATTCCCAAAAATACATGTGTGTATATATATATATATATATATATATAGGTGCATCTCAAAAAATTAGAATATCGTGAAAAAGTTCATTTTTTGTAACTTATTTCAAAAAGTGAAACTTTCATATATTCTACATTCGTTACATGTAAAGTAAAACATTTCAAAAGTTTTTTTTGTTTGTTTTAATTTTGATGATTAGAGCTTACAGCTCATGAAAGTCAAAAATCCAGTATCTCAAAATATTAGAATATTTCCTAAGATCAATCAAAAAAATAATTTGCAAAACAGAAAAGTTTAAGTTCTTTAAAGTATGTTCATTTATGCACTCAATACTTGGCCGTGGCTTCTTTAGCACAAATTCCAGCTTCAGTGAGGTGTGGCATGGAGGCGATCAGCCTGTGGCACTGCTGAGGTACTATTGAGCCTTCAGCTCGTCTGGATTGTTGGATCGACTGTTTCTCATCTTTCTCTTGAAAATATCCCATAGATTCCATTTGGGGTTCAGGTCAGGCATGTTGGCTGGCCAATCAAGCACAGTAATATCATGGTCAGCAAACCACTTGGAAGTGGTTTTGGCACTGTGGGCAATCTCCTGGTAGACGGCTGCATTGACTTTGGACTTGATAAAACACAATGGACCAACACCAGCAGACATCACGGCACCCCAAATCATCACTGACTTCAGAAACTTCACACTGGACTTCAAGCAGCTTGGATTCTGTGCCTCTCCAGTCTTCCTCCAGACTCCAGACCTTGATTTACAAATGAAATGCTAAATTTACTTTTATCTGAAAAGAGGACTTTGGACCACTGAGCAACAGTCCAGTTCTTTTTCTCCTTAGCCCAGGTAAGATGCTTCTGATGTTGTCTCTGGTTCAGAAGTGGCTTGGTAGCCCTTTTCCTGAAGACGTCTGAGCGTGGTGACTCTTGATGCACTGACTCCAGCTTCAGTCCACTCCTTGTGAAGCTCTCACAAGTGTTTGAATCGGCTTTGCTTGACAGTATTCTCAAGCTTGCAGTCCTCCCTGTTGCTTGTGCACCTTTTCCTACCCAAATTCATTCTTCCAGTCAACTTTGCATTTAATATGCTTTGACACAGCACTCTGTGAACAGCCACCCCTTTCAGTAATGACCTTCTGTGACTTACCCTCTTTGTGGAGGGTGTCAGTGATTGTCTTCTGGACCACTGCCAAGTCAGCAGTCTTCTCCATTATTGTGGTTTCAAAGAACAAGAGATACAAAGAATTTATACTGTAGGGATGATCATTTAATGAAACTCAAATATAAATATTCTAATATTTTGAGATACTGAATTTTTGACTTTCATGAGCTGTAAGCTCTAATCATCAAAATTAAAACAAAAAAACTTTTTGAAATGTTTTACTTTACATGCAATGAATCTAGAATATATGAAAGTTTCACTTTTTTAAATAAGTTACAAAAAAATTTACTTTTCACGATATTCTAATTTTTTGAGATGCACCTGTGTGTGTGTATGTGTATGTGTATATGCATATATATATGCAAATATTTTCAAAATATATACTGTATGTGTGTGTATTTATACATAATAAATATACACAGTACACACATATATTATGTAAACAAAACTTTTATTTTGATGATTAATCATTTGACAATTTTTTTATTTTATTTATTCTTCGGCCATTGAACGTATTTTCTGATTTATGGAGTGATAAAAAGAGATCCCCTCTGTAAGACCCATTAATATGTCAACAAAATGGAACATTTTTGAATGTAGCTTCATCCAGTGTTCAAATTTCTGTTCTGGAAATGTATGCAAATTAGTACATATTTAACTAGATAATTAAAATAGTATATTCAAATACGTAACATTTCAGGAAATGTGTCTTGTCTTAACGTACCGATTAATCAACAAGGGGAAGTATAGTATGGTGATATTTATTAGTTAATTTTTTACCCTATTCACCAGTGATGTTTTAAACGTTATTTCTCAAGATCTGTAGATGTTTTATAAAAAAGAAAGCTAAGACTTTTTTCCAGTCATAATCAACTTTTTTGAATGAATCAGTTGACTAAATGATTCAATAACTCTTTCATAACTCACAAAAAGGCACTCACTGTTCTCCACCTACTGTTGTAATGATGTAACCTGCAGAAACAGTCACCAAATGAATAAGTTAACAAATCTGAATCTTTCTGGAGATCAGAATCAAAAGGTTTGAGTCATTGGGATGAATCAGAATCACCATTTTCAGCACATGTGATACAAAGGACCTGGAAAGTGGCCCAAAAAAATGGGCTTTTGCAGCTCAAGGATACAATACATCACAAATATTTTGGCCGCTGTACTACGTCGTTTTATCAGTATTATGAATAATGAAGATGAAGAACTTAAAGTCCAAAGATGGCGTATTTCAAATGCCCTACTTCCGGGTGGTTCTGAGACTTTGTGAAATTGAAGTGAATGGGACTGCTAACAGATACTGTAGCTCTCTCCAAGTATTATACATCTTAAAGTGAATGAGATACTGCCGAGTGAGGGAATCAGCAATGATTCACTTTAGCATGCTAGCTCCATCTGCTGGCTACTTCCTGCCACATCTGCAGTGAAAAATGAAAAAGACAAATGCATGGATGGACAGAGGACTGAAGAAAATGATTACATATTATGCTGTCTGATAAATGAATTATGTGACACAAGATTAATTGACTGATTAAATGTTTAAAATACAGAAAAAAATAATTATATTAGCCATTCAGATAGCAGTGAATTGAGGCAAGTATTCAGGTCACAACTGCACGAGTTTATAGAAGCCGGCGGTGCAGATTTAACCGGCTATTAGAAACATAAATGGCCCTTTTAGTGCAACGTCCTTCAGCGGCATTCAGCAGAGACTGTATGTCCGCGATGCAGCTCACCCCGTCGCTCAGGCTGTGTTTAGCAGCGATAATGCATTTATACTCATCTGAGAGGACTCACCCCTCATCACATCTCTAATGGAGCGCTGGACAGCAGAGATTCAGGGGGTCATGCCGAATTCATGCTGCAATAAAAAAATATTCACCAGCCGTTTAGAGGTTTTGGAAATGTTTCGCACAACAACGGTTTGAATATGAAAGCTGTTGTCCCGTAAAATATTACACATGAATAAGTTGTTTTTTTATGAAGTTTATTAGGTGCATTTGCTCTCCCCATAGAAAAGAAAAAAGAAAGAAAGAAAAAAAAATCAATAATGGCATCTCATTAATGAGATCAAATAAAAAAGAGAATTGAGACACTGACTTAAATTTAATCTCGTTTTTTAGTATGATCACAAATTTTTCTAAAATACCAAAAATCCAAGTTTTTTAATATGAACTTCAACTTCATTAAATTCTCATCAAATATGATAGAATCTATCCAATATCCAATAATAAAAATATTTAGTTTAGCAACATGCTAATGCTAAATTCTATTGAAGTCAAATATACTAGCAATCACATTATTGAAAAATGCAAAATATTGTTCAATGTTTGGGATTTTTAATTATTATTATTTTTTAATTGTCATTTTTTATTATTTTTTTATTAATGTGTTTATTCAGCAAGGATGCATTAAATTGAAAAGTATCAGGAGAGACATTAATAATTTTGCAAAAGATTTATATTTTAAATAAATGCTGTTCTTTTAAAAGAACCCTAAAAAAAAGTATTACCATTTCCACAAAAATATTAAGCAGCATGACTGTTTTCAGCAGTAATAAGAAATGTTTCTTGAGCAGCAAATCAGAATATTAGAATGATTTCTGAAGGATCATGTGATACTGTATCATGAGTAATGACTTCTTAAAATTTAGCTTTGAATAAATTACATTTTAACATACAGTGCCTTGCAGAAGTATTCAAACCCCTTCATTTTTTTCACGTTTTGTTATGTTGCAGCTTTATGTTAAACTGCATTAAATTACTTTTTTTTTCCACATCAATCTACACGCCATACACCAAACAGAACTGTCACAACTTTGTAAATGTATAAAAAATACAAAATCTGAAATAAGTATGTTGCATAAGTATTCAAACCCTTAACTCAGTACTTAG
>JAFVLL020032123.1:25427-43182 GCA_021397915.2 Tor tambroides | reverse complement strand
CCGTGCGAATGCACCACACGAAATTCAGATGCGGGGGGGTAATTTCAAAATCACACATGGTTCCCAGATAATACTAATCCCGTGCGAATAGGGCTATAGTCATTCTTGGGAACAAGAATGTGTTGCAAGTCGATCTACTTATTTGGTATCATTAATTTTTGATTTGCCCATCGTCAGGTTAAAATAAACACATTTGTGGTTCCAAACCCTTCCCATCTACCACCGCCTGGCAAACATGGAACTCCGCCTAAAATCGCAGGTCACTGGAACCGGAAGTTGACATGACGCTCAAACACACAGGGCCGCAAAGTTTACGCGCTTCTGTAAAACTAACCTATGATTGTATTACAGTTGTATCTGCACAATAAGCTTTGGAAACTGTCAGTATTCCATGTAATTCAATTCAAAATACAACCAATAAGCAATGAAAAATGAATGGAGAGCCCCATTCCACTAACTCACCTAATTGTAATGATCTTCCTTTTCTTAACTATGTCAGATTTACATTTCAGTTGTACAGTCATTCATTTCATTGACAGCGCTCAATAATTCAGATTTCACGACGTTTTGGTTGAAAAACTGTTGCGTCAACAACAAACTTTATTTGCGCTTAAGTGATGCTGAAAGTTGATTGGCCCGCCACCTCCAGAAGGAAAGTCCACGGTTTTCTAAAAAAAAAAAAAACCGCGAATATATTTATATAATATACTATATGTATAATATACTATGTATATAAAATATACTTTTATAGTGAGTAATTTAATATTTGTTGCATATACACGTCATATTTCTACCTTTTTTTTAAAGAGAGGTTTTGTTTGAATAAAAGTCGGTGAAAGATGCCTCTGCATGTTGAACAAACTGCTTTTATGTGAAAATAGCCACATAATATACTAACCACCTGTCCGCTAATCTTCAACATGTTTGCATTTGCAAGGTGTGATGAATTTTTCAGCATTATGGGTGTGGTTTGATTTCCACAAAAGATTTAAGAGCAAACCCCGCCCCTCAAACCCTGTCATTGGTCAATTCAAACATGCAATCACAGTTCCTGTGAATTTTGCGGAGTGGAAAAAATAAAGAGTTGCTTTCATCATTGTATTTGCTCAAGATTATTTTGGGACTCATAGATTATAGAAATGATAGAAATATATAGTATTATAGATATGTGTGCTTTATTTTCAGAATGACTTTTTTAGAATGTAAAAAACAACACAATGATTATGCAATTATTTATTCTTGAATGGCACTGAATAAAAAAAAAAGTTTTTACAAAAAAAACTTGGGGGTCACGATTAACTGGTTTACTCATTATTGGGCGTAAGCATGAAAGAAAAAAACATTTTATAGTATATGCACATTGATTAAAACGATGGCTAAAATAAACTGTCTCTTCAGTTATGTTTATTCTGAATACATTTTTGAGGCAGCTCAGCCTTCCATTGCCTCTTAAATTTTTGAAGCTAGCCTTAGGAATTGCGGGTTTAAATACTGAAACACTGCTTTTGTTTGCATTGGCTTAAAAGGAGCAAGAAATCAAGCCACAGTATGTTGTCACTGTTAATGCAAAACACACAATTGGCAATTCAGGAGATCGACGTTCTCTTTTTAATTGATTATGCAAGATGACTGTTGATGAAACTCCAGTTTTGAAACCAAAATGAATCTTACGCAATGGAGCAAAGATAAACCGTTTTTTTGTTTCTTTTTCAAAATAAGCTCTGCATTTTAACATCTTCATTCTGATATTTCAGCAGGCCGTGGCGTATTTACCCCTGGCGTGTGAGTTTATCACCTACCGGCGCGAGAGGTGTCTGCTATGCTGGAGTCGAGCATGGAGATGGACTCGGGGAAGATTAATTGCACTGTGTAGGTGTGAAGAAAAACAAAGAACAATCTATCTGTGTCTGGGAAATCGGACAGCCCCACAAGGAGGCGAGTGAGAGCATTGGCATGGCGATCTATCACAGGACCCTCATTACACACAAGGTCAGGTTGCTCCCTGTCTCTACGGCCCCAGAGAACATCTAGTTCCTGCATGTGGTTTCACTCGAAGCCCTCTGGGCAACCACAGGCCAACATCTCTTTCATTAGGGGCATGAGAGCTTATGTAATCATATTCCAGCTGCGTCGCTGTGCATCTCAACATGATCAGCACACCTTAGAGCAATCAGTTCTGTTGTAAGAAGATAATCACTGTCTCGCTCAAGTTGAAATAATGACCCAGCGCTAATTCACACAGGCTTTTAGTAAGATTACGGTTTCATCAAGAGCATTTAGAATACTAGTAATAAAATTACTCTTGAAAACTTAATATGAAAACTTTAGGAACATGAAGAGAATATACTGTATAAGGTGCAAAAGCTGAAAATTATTGTATTTCATATCGCACTGAAAACTATTGTATTTCATATCGCATGGTATGTAATAAAAGTTATTTTGTATAAAATAATCCATGAAAGGAAGTGATTAAATTTACATTTGTTGCCTGTAAGCTCTTTCAGCACAGAAAACTGAAACATATATACATAACATATATATAAATATACATATAAACTGATATAACTGACATACACACACATAGAAGCATACTGTTTTACTTAATAAATGATGCAGCCTTGGTATGTGTATATACTTCGTGGTGTGTGTGTGTGTGTGTGTGTGTGTGTGTGTGTGTACACATACACACACCCCACAAAATATACATGCCAAGACTGAATCATTTATTAAGTAAAACAGTAATATTGTGAAGTATTATTACATTTGAAAATAGCAGTTTTCTATTTAAATATATTTGAAATGTAATTTATTCCTGTGATGGTAATAAATAAAAGTATTATTTTATTAATGGAATGTTCAAAAGAACAGATTTAAAATTGAATTTAAAATAGATATCTTTTTCAAACATTATAAAGGTTTTACTGTCTTTTTTCATGCAATTTAATGCAACCTTGTTGAATAAAATATATTTTTTAAATATTACTTAATCCAAACTTTTGAATGGTAGTCTATCATTCATTTTACACTAATAAAAATCAGTACAACTGTTTTCAAAATTAATAAATAATAAGACATGTTTCTTGAGCAACAAATCAGCTTCAAAACAAACAAAAAAACAGAAAATGTAAATTTTCTGGTTATTATGAATAAACATTCAAATTGTATTATTCCTAAACACCTGAAAAATTCATGTTAATGGCTATGTAGCACCTACAGCTCTGCATATAGCCTTCTGGAGGATTTTTTTGAAAAGGTATGGAAAGAGCAGCTGAAGTTTATTTTTAACAAAGACAGTTTGAGAACAGTTTGTGCAGTAGGTTTCATTGTGATCCTCTCATGATGCAATACAGACTTTGCAAAGAGGCTTTTATTAAAGAAAGGAGCAGCACCAACTATATTGCATCTGACAGCAAACCTCCAGCTAGTGCTGTTACTTATTTTGAACGTTTTTTTAATGGGGAAAAAAAAAGTTTGACAAAAATGCTTACCTTGGGAGGGAATTATTAAAAAAGCAACACCCCTTTAAACTTCAGCAATACTTCTACTTGGTTTAGGGAAGAAAAAAAAATCACCACACCTAAAAAGTCTAAACCACAATAATCCAAATAGGCGAAAAGATAAAAACCACTGATGAATGGCAAATGTTTCTGTCACAATTAAGCACTAAATTGAATCCGAAATGCATGATATAAAAAATGTTAGAGGTTTAACAACTTAACAACTTTGCTCCTTATGTAACAGATATGAAAAATCATTTTACTATTAATACACAAGATCACAAGGTTCATAATGTACATACGAGAGCCTGCAGGTGGCCCAAAGAGGCTTAAGTTATTACTGACACTATCACAAAGCAAATGTTTGAGACTGTGGACAGCTGCCACAGACGATAAGTGCGAAATGGAGATTTCATATATCTCAGAGGATAACAATGTAATCCAGCTGAGAGACAGAGAGCATCATGGACAGAAAAAAAAGATGATCAGACGAAAAACACAGGGAGGAGGGTGAAAAGAAAGAGAGAGCGGGTGCACACGGCTGGCGTAGAGTGGGTGTGGAATGCACAGGACCGGCCAAATGTGAATGTAGTCCCGCAGAGCACATGAGGGAATAGAGATCGCCTATGACAGGAATGTGAGAGTGGGATATCATTAAGCAGAGGGAGCAGCTTTCTCGTCCACACACGGCAACTAACACCACAGGGACGTACAGCAACAACAGCTGCCTAATAATACTCACTGACTGCACACTAGCCTCATAAAGAGGACCAGCCAACCGCAGGGAGAGAACAGAAATCATTACTGTGTTTCTGTCTCCTTCAAGATGGCCTCTTTGAAGAAGCAGCACTTCCAAGTTTTCTCTTCACACTGAATTGCTCGTCCCCTCAAGCTATCCAGACAGAAACAGGAACAAATTGCAGACGCACTGACAGATTTGAAAATTGTTCTGCAAGACCTTTATGTTCACTTTATGTGGATGTGTAAGCGTTTATTCACTGCATTGTTTGAATACAAATTGCAAGCGACATGTAACATGCAAAAGCTCTGTGAAATGTAGGCACAGTTTATATTCATGTTGTGTTTTCTTTATAGCAGCAAAAAACGGCTTGGTTTTTACTTAAATTACCAATTGTTTTGCTGAAAAAATAAATAAATTTGGAATTATGGAATTATGAAAAAATAAAAAAAGTGACCCAAAATAAAATTTTACATAATATGTGTGGACTGTGTACACACTCACACACACACCACACACATGTATATAAAAAATATTTACATGTATATGATATAAATCATATTTAAATTTATATATATTTATATATTACAAATTTCTTAATTCCAAAATTATTAGAACACTAGTATTTTCACCAACTCCAAGATGCTTCAAGAAACCTCCCTGCAAAGTTACCTGAAAAACTAGACACAAGTGCACCTAGGGCAAAAGCTGCTTTAAATGCAAAGGACGGTCACACCAAATGTTGATTTAATTTACTTAATAGAAATTGATAAAGAAAATTTATTTATGCCATTATTTTTGACAGCATCCTCATTTTACAGCATTTTTACATAAGTGCCTTAAACTTTTAACAGTCCTGTAGCTTTGCAGGGAGGTATCTTGAAGCATCTTGGAGACGTTGCCACAGCTCTTCTGGATTTAGTCTGTCTCAGTTTGTTCTGTTTCTTCATGTCATTCCAGACAGACTGGATGATGATCAGATCAGATCTCTGTGTGGAGCACTGGCTGTTGTCAGACTCCTTGTGCAAACAAAAATCTCGCTGGATTACGAATAATAGCAAAATGAATGTTTGGAAATGTAAACTGATATTTCCTACTGACACACTACAGCAAAAGATAGAAATAGCTGGTGAAAATACTAGTGCTCTAATCATTTTGGCCACCGCTGTATATACATATATTTTTGGATTTAATTAATCAATTAATTGATTCTACAGTTCTCTTATATGAATGTGTGTGTGTGTATGTGTAATATATATATATATATATATATATATATATATATATATATATATTTTACACACACATACATATATACACTTTTTTTTTTTTTTACACACACACACACAGGTGCATCTCAGAAAATTAGAATATGGTGAAAGTTAGAATATGGTGAAAAGACTTTCATTAGCTGTAAGCTCTAATCATCAGAATTAAAACAAAAAACTTTTGAAGTGTTTTACTTTACATGCAATGAATCTAAAATATATGAAAGTTTCACTTTTTGAAATAAGTTACAAGAAAAAATGAACTTTCACCATATTCTAATTTTCTGAGATGCACCTGTATATAACATATTTAAAAACATGAATTCATTCAGCTCCATATTTCTTCTAAATATGCCATATATTAGTTACATTGGTTTTGTAAATATGAATTCATATTTATAAATATATTAATAGTAATATTTTTTATACACGTACATATAAATTTTTTGCCAAATATCATCCATTTTCATTATGCATGACTATATTCTATACATTCTTGTTTTTGTAAATAATGAATGTTTAATTAAACTTCTATAGGCATGTGTAGACACACACAGATACTCAAATATTTCTCATGCATCCTCCTGCATTCTAGAAAAACTGCACTGCAAACTGCAGAAGGAGAAAAGGAGCATAATTAAAATATAATTGTTCATTAAATATTTAATATACTTAGTTTATGAAAAATGCAAGTGACTGGCCAAATAACTCTATATTAGCTGTGAGGTAGGTTTATAGAGAAGAGTTATGAACATTGTAACATCACTCAACCCTAATTTTACTTACAATATTCTTTTTTTTTTAAAAATCAGTTAGAGGAACAAGATAAGATATTTTACAAGATAGAAATCACCACAGAGCCGTGTTGAGACATCCAGATAGTCTGGCTTTAGCTCGTAGTACTGTACATTCAAAACAATGTTAAGATTTTTTTAATGCATGGCAACCGAACGGGAGAATTCTTGTGGATTAGAAGCCATTTTTGGTCTCCCATTTATTGGTACTCAGGGACCCATTCTCAGAATTCACTTTATGAGCTCATTTCCCAGAGTGATTGTGCTTGTAAAATGATGGACAACAGCATTACTTTGGAGCAGCACAATATGCATGATATGGTCAACACAACACACTTATGAGCAATAATCTTTATACTCACTCATATAAAGCTGCCGCCCAACCCAGCTTTAGTTGAAGACCAGAATTAGCTCGGAGAAGACAGAAAACACTTCAACCCAGTACTTGTTTTGTCAGCATGAACATTTACTTTTGCCATGTCATATAACAAAAAGTGATATCAACTAGAAATCAAGTTTCCATGTGGTGTAACTTAGTTTTATTTTAATTCCACAAATTTGTCAAAAAAATTACAAAATACTCAAATGGGGAGAACACAGGACTCACAATCTGCCTTAATTATCTCTACTTTTTGTTTACACTGTGTCATCCCATGGCGACTACTAATATATACAATAAGCTTCAAGATACCAGTATATATAAATCTTAGCAGTCAGAATGTACATTCTGCTATTGCCGCTTTGAAACAAGAAGCTAAACCATTGACAACACTCAACATCAAAGGTTTAAGACACAAAAGAGGGACAAAAGGAGAAAATGCTTAAAACAAAAGTAAAATGCTGCATACATCTGAGACAGAATAAAAGATACATGACAGTCCAGTTACAGAAAGTGATCCGCTTTGGGCGTATACTGCTAAAAACAGGCTTCTATGCATACTCTTCAAAGGACGCACGATGACTTTTTTAAAACCAAACGGGGAGAATTAAAAACAGTACAAGGAGCTTTGACTGTACTTTGAACGGTAAGCTCGAAAAAGGCCCGCACACGATCTCACCAGAGGTAAAAGTGACTTTTTAGCATGTGTCATTTCAAATAATGACCGTTAATTCTGATGGATCTGGAGAAAATCCAACGGAAAATACTGCATGTAACAGTCGATGATTGCTATCATGATGGAGAGCAACTAAAGAGGCATCATGCATCATAGGTAATGCAGTGTCAGGAATGCAGAGAGAAGCTCAAACACGTCATCATCTCCACTACTGTGAACACATGCACACACAGGTACACAGACTCCAATCCAAGCCACCCTCTTCTCCCAGGCTTCACAGTGAGAATGGTTCTATGAATCTGTACAGTAGGTCGGGAAACTGACTGTGCGAGGACAAACCGGGGGGGCGCGTTGCTATCTTTTCCAGCACCCTTTGACGATGTGTAAATCTAGAAGTAAAAAAATGTGCATCAAGATGTCATATTGTCACTTAAAAAAAGCAGTCCTGTCGGTTTCGCAATCTCTAAGCACTGAGAAACTAGCTGAGATATGAACCCAGTTGCAAAACTCAATGCCGTTCAACTTTGGTAAACAGAAAACAGAGTGAACGGCTTTCGAAATGCACTTAAAAAGCCATCAGAAAGCCAATTATAGTTTAAGAACAAAAACTGAGGTTAATCAGTGCACATTATTCTTTCTGAACAAGCACGCCCACTCAATGGTAAGACCGTGACATCCTCCTCCTTCAAGTGTTTTGAACGTCTAACTCCGTTTGAGTTCAGCCAAGAAATGAAACGTATGGTCATGATGTCATGAGGGTTTGTCGCAGACTGTCGATACATATGAAACGAATCAAACATTCAAACAAAAAAAATTTTAAAAAGCGTCATCTGAGCTTTGACCTCTAGAGGTGTTTGGATTAAAATCCGGTACCATTCTACCCAGCAAACCCCGTTTCCATGGACCGAACCATTTGACATGGTTACCTGCTCGAACAGTGCCATCTCCTTCCCCTCTGAAACAAGGGATGACAGTTCAGAAAATTATTATATCGGAGGTCTAACGACTCTGTTAGGAATCCACACCTAATAATAATTATAATAATAATAGTAATAATTATATATGTATATATATATATATATATATATATTTATATACTATTTACAGACTCAAAAAAATGCCATGCTGCAGCTTTTCTTAACATTATGAAAACCTCCTACAATGTATTAAAATAAACATTGAATTTAAGATAGCACTTTTCAGATATAATGGCCCGACTGTTCTGTTCCTCTGTTTTCCCCCCAATTAGCACAGTGACAAAGTATCTGGTTCTCTAGCACCTACAAAAGACGTCAGGGAAGCTTCTCAGAGTATGTTCATGCAGGAAAGTCACAATCAGTCTTGAGGACGCTGCCACTACTTGAACGATATATAACCCCCCGAAAAAGTCAATGTCTTAAAAAAAGTCTGGAATAGTGAAGAAAGCTGACAACAGAAAGAAGGTTCCTCAGACGATCCTCGTCACTCCGCCGAACTGAAAACGTTCCTAGGACACGCGAGTTCCCGTGTGTGACTGTTCTGCTGTGACCTCCTGTGTCCTGCTGCTCCTCTGGGAGTCCGTGGTTGATCACAGCTGCTTGTCGCTTTCCTTCTTCAACCGGCTGGAAAAGAGTGAGAGAAGAGAGACGTACGTGTGGCCATGATGATGCTGAGCTACAGGTATCTGTAGCAAGCGCCTGCTGCGGGACTGACCTGTAATAGTCCTCCTGTCCTGGCAGAGGGCCTCCGTGCATGTGGTGATGACCGTGTAGCCACTGCTGCTCCATGGCCAGTCTCTGTAGCTCTGCAGACTGTGCATGCATGGCCTGCAGCTGGTGTGCCGCTGACATGGGTGGTGGGAGCCCACCTGGGAGATCTCTGGGATATGGTGCGCCTACCGATGAAACGGGAAGACTGATTAGTCAATGCCTGGAGAAATGATTGAGACGCTGCTCATGAACGTGTCTTACCGAACACAGGGTGCCGGAGCATCTCGTGTTCGTGCGGGGGCTGTCCGAGCAGGGGGTTGGGGATGGCTCCGGGCGGGTAGGGGAACCGGGCGAGGTGCGGTCCACCGGCCAGTGGGTCTACGAGCGGATGTGCCCCAGAACCTGGGGGACACACAAGACATTCACCACCACCTTCTCCGTGTCAGTAGCTTTTTGTAATGGTACAGAGTCAATATTATACAGAAACAAGTATATTTACTATTCACAGCACTGACATTCAAAATGAACATCATGCTTACAAGACAAGCATGCAACAACATTTAATAGTGGGGATGCATGACATAGTACCGTATTGGTTATTGGCCGATATTGGAGATTTAACAACAACAAAAAAAATGTATCAGCAAATATTAAATATTTAAACTTTACATGGTAATTTCCTAATTTTTACATTTACATCCCCTTTGCAGTCATCTACCACTTTATCATTTAAAATGTTATAACTAGTGCTGTCAAACGATTAATCGTGATTAATCGCATCCAAAATAAAAGTTTTTGTTTACATAATATATGTGTACTGTGTATATTTACAAGTATATACATTTGAAATATTTACATTTTGTGAAAATATTTGCAAGTATATACATTTATATATTTATATTCTTATATTTTATATTATACAAATATATTTAATTTAGATTTAATAACACTTAAATATAATATTTAGCAAATATCATACTTCAAATTTATTTAAAAAAAAAAATAGAGAATTTTAACATTTCTACCATTTATTGGCCATTTACTCTTCATTACATTACTGTTCAACAATTATCAAACAGAATTTTAATATCAGTGCATCCCCATTTTATAGTTTTTTTTTTAACATGGAAATGAAAAGGATAGTTCACCCAAACATAAAAATTTTGTGATTAATTACTCAAGCTCATGTCGTTCCAAACCCGTAAGACCTTCGTTCATCTTCAGAACACAAATTCAATTATTTTTGATGAAATCCGAGAGCTCTCTGACCCTCCATAGACAGCAAAGTTACTAGGTCAGAGAGCTCTTGGATTTCATCAAAAATAATTGAATTTGTGTTCTGAAGATGAACGAAGGTCTTACAGGCTTGGAACGACATGAAGGTGAGTAATTAATCACAGAATTTTCATTTTTGGGTGAACTACCATTGCTTTTTTTTTTTTTTTTTTTAAACAATCTTCAGTGGCCCAGATGGAATCTGTGGACTATTTTCACATTTTTTGGGCTATTTACTTGTGAACACTGGTGGAACTCTGTGGAATGGATTCAAACAAGTACGTTCTCATAGCTGAGAGTACTGCTTTCTTATTTGAAGCTGAACGCAAAATCAAATTAGACAATATATATATATATATATATACATAAACGCAAGAGATATGCATGAGATTCCATGTGGGCCTAATACAACAATCCAGCACACAACATTAGAGTGAAAGGTCCCTCACCTTGGTGCAGCGGGTCCTGTTGGTGCAGGTGTAGGTGTGAATGGATGTGCGAGTGCTGATGGTGGTGTGGCGTCACGTTGAACATCTGGAGCCGTGCGATGGGGTCGTTAGCTACAGAGGCCATCCTCTCAACGTGTAGCCTCTCGGCCAACCGTTCGGGGTAGGTCATCTCGGGCCGTAGCTGCGGCCCAGCTAGCGCCAGCCGTTCCCGCTCCAGTGGATTCAGGCCCGGGTGGAAGGAGGCGAATGGATGTGGGCCAGCCATGTGCGGGAGACCAATGGGCCCGTGTCGGGCAAAGTGCTCCATGGGGTTGGCGGAAGGATGCAGGCTGTCCAATTCTGGAGGTTTGACCTCGAAGCCCGGCTTCATCCTTTCCATTCTCATCTCCCTCTCGCGGATCTCCCTTTCCCGCATCTCTCTCTCCCGCAGCTCACGCTCACGCATGCTGGGGTCTGCATTGTACAGGCCGGGCATGTGATAGGCCAGGAGAGGGTCTGTGGGGTTTAGCGAGACGAAGAAGGGATGATTACGGTTGGTGGGGGACATGACGTGGGGACGAGCGTATTCGCTGAGCTGGCGCAGGGCGGGTGTGTCAGGGCCGATGTAAGGGGGCACAGTGGCGATGGTGGTGGGTGGTGGATCAAAAGATGTCCGCATATGAGCCGATCCCGCCATCTGGGGTTCACCCATGCGACCCTCATGAGAAGAACTGGAAGCTTTCTGTAAAGACAGAGAGGATATTTAGGAGCAAGCAATCGATACTGCACAATTTTAACTGAAACCATCAAATAAAGTTGCATTTAAACTTTTATGCAACACATTAGAGCTAACTTACAGCAGCTCTCTCAGCCTCCTTCTCTCTCTCCCGTTCCCGCTCCCTTTCTTTTTCTCGTTCCCTCTCCTTTTCTTTCTCTTCTCGTGCCTTCTGCTCCGCTTCCCTCTTGGCTTTCTCCAGCGCCTCCTCCCGCTTCTTTGCCAGTTTTGATGAGGCCAGTGGTGTGAAGTAGAAGTCTGTTCTGGCACATGTGTTGTAACCTCTGTCCAGATGCTTGTAGAACCTGTGAACAGGATAGAAGGAAAGACCATCAGAATAATCATTGAGAATGAATACTGTCAAGAGTCATTTTGCAGTGTGAAACCTTTCTTCTTATGTGACACATAAGCTATGGAAATGCAGAAATCTTTTCCTAGGGCGAATTTGCAGCCATTTGCAATGCAATGCAATTACTTTGTGACAAATAAATAACCTCTGGCATGTCCTCTCTTTTATACTATACTAGAGCCACTCAATCAGTCTTTTTATTCGCCAGTGCCTTAATGAGCTGCTCTCTCCGTGCATTAGTGAGCTTATTGCTATTCACTGCAAGGGATTGTGAGACAAGGCCAAAGCAGCTCTACAAAGACATGCTCATGTTCTGATGGAGGCTTTCACTGCTATGATGCAGTCATTAATCTGTGTCCTGTCCACGCTTGATAACTGCAGAGGAGCTGAAGCTAGTTTAATTAGGACACTACATTAATAGTGGTATTTAATACAACTTTTAAACAAGTACATTTTGCACACAGAACCTGATAATGTGTATAATTATTAATAATATACAATTTTAATAAATATAATATTTTATTTATAATAAAAAAGGCAAATTGTATCAGTCATGATACCACACATGATGTCTTGTATACAGTATGTGCATATATACATAGTGTATTTTGTACTGTAATATATATACATAAACATACATCATTCATATATTTCTTTTACTCTCTGCACAACTCTGTATACATTGGATTGATTTTAATAACTTGAATGTACCTGCAGTGTGCACCAAACATTCCTATAGGAATATACAAGTATCGGATCGGGACTCGGTATCGGCAGATACTCAATATTCAATGACTCAGACTGGGGCACAGATAACTTGATCGAGACATCCCTAATATATATATATATATATATATATATATATATATATATATATATATATATATATATATATACACACATACATACATACATACATACACATACATACACAATTGTATTTTTATCATGTGTATTATATTATTATTATATACTATTTTAATAAATGTCAAAATATATATTTTTAAAAATGTGTTTAAAAAAATTAATTACAGATCATTTTAATTTTGTTTTTATTATTTATTAAAAGAAGGATCAAGGTATGCACATCCAAAAATGTCTTGGCCAGGTGCAAGATCAAAGAGTATCATCAGAAAATAGAAAAAAGATCTGCACACTGTTAATCTCCCTTTATTCAAAAATTTAAAAAGTAGCAACGTTTCGGTCAAAGACCTTCGTCAGGCAAACACACATACATACAAAGGTAAAAGCTCAATAAGTACTCAGATTCAAACAGAGTTCCAATTGATTACACCTTGTTGCTGTTGATACAGTTCCTTTTGTACCTAAATATGTTGTATAGTTATGCATTGATCAATTCTAGGACAAGTAATTGTAAATTATAAAAAGGATGGGGGACTGTTTGGGTGTTGTCCTATGGTGGTTTGGGGATTTTTTTGATGTTGTGTTTGTATTAAATTTTTGCTTCAATGTGGTTGTCTTGTCTCAATTGTGATATACTATAGCTGTTCACATGATTGACTTTGATTGCCAACAGGTGTAATCAATTGGAACTCTGTTTGAATCTGAGTACTTATTGAGCTTTTACCTTTGTATGTATGTATGTATGTGTGTGTGTTTGCCTGACGAAGGTCTTTGACCAAAACGTTGCTACTTTTAAATTTTTGAATAAAGGGAGATTAACAGTGTGCAGATCTTTTTTTTATTATTTATTACAATAAAAAATTATGAATTAATATATCATTCTAATAAATGCAATCAAATATAATTTTATAATTTGTAAATTTATAATAATAATAATGAAAATAATACATTATTATTTTATGTTTTTTGTTTATTATTTTTGGTTATGAAAAAATTAATGTGTTTAATAAATATAAAAAATTGTTACCTTGCTGACTGGCTGGCATGACTGGGAGTGTTGACGATGGTGGGTGGAGGCGAAGGACTCCTCTGTGGTGGTGGAGGACTCTCTGGCTCATCCACCTCATCCAGAGGCTCTTCTTTAATTTGTACAGGTGGCACAGTGGAGGGTCCCGGACAGGGCACGGTGACTGATGCAGGCAGGGGCATGGATATGGAGGAGGGTGGCTGCTGCAGCGCAGACATTGAGCTCGCAACAGAGGAGGGAACAGCGGAGGGTGACAGGACGGGAGAGCTGCCTGGCATGAAGGAATGAGGAGGAAATGGGGGCTGAGAAGGCGCCGAGTGCGAGGTGGAGGAAGAGGAAGGGAGCGGAGGAGCCGGAGGGGGCACTTGACTTCCTGTCGCTGGAAGATTTTGGGACTGGGTGAGCACTGGAGGTTGGACTGGCGGAGGTTGGAGCTGCTGGTTTTGAGACATGAGCTGAAGGGGTGGCGGATGGGCGGAGGGAGGGTGATGTGTGGATAGAGAGCTGAGGGGCTTCAAGGCGGGCGGCGGGGGCAAGTTGGAAGGCATCTGCGGGAATGGGGGGTGGCTGGGATGCTTGTGTGATTGAGGGTTTGGCATTTGTGGGATGGGGGTGGTTGGTGGAGGTTTGATGTGGGGCATAGACAACGGTGCGGGCGGGAGAGGCTGCTCTCTGGGAGGCTGGGTGCCACTTTGTGAGGAGGACTGGGATGGAGGGGTGTGAGGTCGCTGTTGTTGAGACAGGGAGGTGGCTTGGGTCTGACCCGAGAGAGCTGAAGGGGGGACCTGAGACTGACCCACTGGGAAGGACTGAGTGGGTAAAGCGTGAGGGTGAGGCATGTGTGATGGCCCTGCCTGCAGAGGGTGGCCCATGGGCGGCATGGGGCCGTGTAGTGGAGGCTGCAGGGACTGAGGGCCGGTTTGAGAGGGTGGAGGTGGCTGAGGCAGGCCCTGCAGTGGGGAATGAGGTGAGGGCAGCCTCTGTGCTCCTGACTGGATGAGAGCCAGCGGACCTGCTGGAGGTATCTGCTGAGGAGGCATGGAGGTAGGGGGGATGGATGGGGATGGCTGAGAGGACAGCGAAGGCGCGCCTGAGGCGGGTGGTGTGGAGGCTGCGGCTGCGGAAGGAGGGGCCGGGGGTAAAGCCCCTGTCTGACACTGGATGACTGGAGGGTGCTGGCCCTGGAGGATCTGCTGCTGCGCTGAGGAGTCGGAGTCGCTCTCATTGTCACGTGGGCTGGGGATGCTGGGAGAGGAGCTGCGGTTGTCCTGGTCAATATCCTTGGGATCGCTGCTACCCTCGTCATTTACACTGCGACCGTCCGAGCTTTCACCCTCGCCCTCTCCCTCACACTCTGAGGGCGAGTCCGGCCGTTCCTGGAAAGATGGAAAGGAGGAGGAAGGGTCAATAAACTTGGCCATAGCAGCAGTTACTAATGACCGAATAATGGGTGCAGTCACGATCAAGAACAAATAACCTTTGCATAACACAGTGCTTGAGTTGTAATGTGAACTCCTGACATTTAAAGGATATGAAATCACTCCATTGCTAACACAGATAACGGCCAAAATAAATACAACTGTAAAATCTAGCATCTTCACTGGACTCCGGGTCAAATAGAACTGCCATGAACCCGTCAGTGAAATTTAGTCTAAGTTTATTCATGTCTTTTGGATTAATGGAGAGCTGGTCTTCCAAGAAAACCTCTAGTTGATCATTTTTCTCCCAAACAAATCCCACATTTCCAAAATAACATTTAGGCACATTATCACTGAGATCTTTAGAAGGACTCATCAAACAACCATCAGCACAAATTTAGAAGTATCGAAAAGAACTGATAAGAAAGAAATCTGTCCAAGCTGTTTCTGTTTAGAGCTCCACTTACTCGTACACAAAAAAATTTATAATAATAGGCTGCTTGTTTAGCAGAAGTTTACTTACCTGTGTTTTAGACTTCTTGGCGCTTGCCCTCTCAGACTCCTCTGTATCTGAGGCTCCTTTCTCTCTCTGACGTTTGGCACTCTTCATAGGCGATGGCGCCTCTTCCTTTGTCTTCTGTTTTGACAAAATGAAAACATGTTTCAAAAACAAGGTCCTAAAAACAAGGTCCTGTGATGCTCAGTGTGATTTTGATTGCTATAGTCTGGTCATGTAGGTCGTACCTTGCTGGGTTTCTTCATCGAGTCAGTCTTGCTGTCAGTGCTGGAGGTGCTGGCTGCACTGGGTGAGGTTCGCCCGCTGGACCGCAGATCCTCATTGGTCGGTGAGGCTCTGCCATCTGGGCTGGCGGTTTGCTTCTTGCGGCCACTTCGTAGCGTTGACATCTGAACCGAATAACAAAATATCTGATATAGCACTGCTAACAATGCTAAAACAATGCATATATTTTAACATTATATGCAGTTAAAATGCCACTAAAAGGGAATAAAGTTTGGTGTCTTACTGAGCCGCGATTCCGTCGAGTCCTCATGCTATGCTTCCCACTGAGCCCATCGTCTTCCTCTTTGACAGGTTTGAACATAAACGGTGGTGGGTCTACAGGCTTCTCAATGGGGGGTAGTTCGCCGTACTTCTTAAAATGGATCCGGCAGTCAGTGCACAGCAGGATGTTCTCGCGACCCCCGTGGTGCCAGTCCTTGGAGGCTGTAAACACAAATTCAAGTTCAGTTGAGCTCTGCTTATTAAACATTACACTAACAGGAAGTGCTCCAGGCCTAGCCAAACACCTCATGGACATGCTAAGGTCAAAGACTTTTACTCATCCATGCTGAGGATGTTTTCATATCAGAAGTGAGAGTGATAGGAATGCCAACTGCATCCAACAGGTCAGAGAATTTAATGAGGCAAAAAACCAATGAGTAAGTGTCAGATTGGATTAAATTAGAAATGACACGCTCTGATGTCCATCTGCCAGATGAGGGACGGGGCCGAGCATCAGAGCGCTCTCAAACTGAGACTAATTACAGGCCTGCAGAGGGGATTATTGAAGTCTTCTGGAGGGAGAACTCGTATAGAGTCTTCACCTGTCTCATACTATCACTATATTAGGGTAATACCTCCGTTATTTCACCCATGAACAACCGAAGGACTGACAAAACACATTGTTTGCCGTTTCTCTCACTCAATATTAACTTGTTCATTGAACTGCTGCATAAAAGCAGTATTAAAGCTGTACTGTTTGTCTAAATACCAACATGATTTGATAGTTTAATATGATCATAAATTAAGCACTCACTGGTAGTGAAACAGTGACGGCAGGCGTAGCCTTTCAGTTCCTGCTCGCTGTCTTCACTGTCAAAGTCATCTTCGCTGGCTGAACTCAAGTCCACTGGAAAAGATGAACATGCTGGTTAATGAACGTCATTTCACAACTACAGTCTCTTTAAGACAAGCCTGCTACACTTAACACATTATCAGTGGCTCTTTGAAGAGACAAGAACAGTACACATAATAAGAGCAAACCCTCCCTGTTACGGCTCTTATCGGATATGAGATTTCAGCTGTTTACTTTGAAGAATCACAGAGGGGGATCTGTGCTCTGAAAAGCCATATTAGTCCTGGGAGTTTCAGGGATGTCATGTTTAGCTGTGACAAGAGTCTGTTCTCTGTCTCTAGGGGGAAGTGAGGCAGATTGCACTCACAGAACTCGCTGGAAGGTGGGCGGGAGGGAGTGTTGACGGGAGTGGAGGCGGTGCGGGTCTTGATCCGGCGGAAGACGGGTTGTCTGCGGTGCCTGCGGTGGGCTCTGCAACTAGCAGCCTCCGGAGTTTTCTTCCAATAATAGTAAAAGGTGATCAGCTCCCCCTTTGAGACAGAAAACACAAAAACAATCTCATGAGCCAGCTGTTTTTACAAGCACTCAGAGAGCCTCAGTGTATGAAACCGAACAAAGAAACTCTTCAACTCCTATACAAAAATAATGTTGATCTATTGGATGTGAATACGACTTGATAAGGGAACAAAGAGACCTCGAATGTCAAACTGATAAGGCAGCTG
>JAFVLL020032123.1:22500-25327 GCA_021397915.2 Tor tambroides | reverse complement strand
CTGTGTTATCTGCGATCTGTAGACACATCATGCCGGGTTTGTTTGGGAACATTTCTTGCACCAGTACACAAATTATTCCATGACGTTGTCTTTCAAGTGGAGGAAATGGTGGCAGCAAAGAGAGCAGAGACAGTAAGACGACACACCCACTTCCCCAGCTTCCTCTTTTATTTGACTTCATATAAAGCATTCCAGAGAGCTAGTCAGGCCTGGTGTGTTTGCACAGCAGTGGGTGCTTAGCCTTGGCACCGGCTCTTTATGAGAAACCCAGCTAATAAGTGCTGAGGGGAAAAATTAGGGAGAGGCAGAAAAGCTGCACTGTATCACCCTCTACGGCCCTGGGCATTTAAAAACGCTACGGTCACATCAAATCCTGGACCAGAAATGCAAAAGGAAAGAATCTTCACCATAAAGGAGCAGGAAAGGACTTTGTGTTGGATGAATGAAGGAAAGAGTTTCAGAATATGTTCAAAGTCACACAAGAAAGAGAGATATGGCAAAGGAAATAGGAGAGTGGGAAAAGGATTTTTGTAGAGAAAATAAATCAAGCTTTCCGCGGGGTATTGACAGGCACTTGCACAGAGAGCTGGCTTTCAGCACAAAAGCGACTTCAATCTTAAGCAAAGTGGGGCTTTTTAGAGAACGCTCGCTTTTCTTAGTGTATATTGAAATAACCCCTCAACCCTGCCCTTGAGCGAGACTGCTGTGCCTCCATCTCTCCTTTTTCCATCATTCCCTCTTCTTGTCCTGGTTTTTAGAGTGTGGCTTGTTTATGTATGCACGTAAATGGAACAAATGTCTCCACATGAATGGGGATTGCTATTAAATCAATAAAATAATATTTTCAAACATTCTCTCAGGGGTAACAAATCTGTGTAAAAAATGCATTTTTAGGGGCTACAAAAAAAATGTAAATTAAAATGAGAAAATAAAAAAAATCATAATCATAAGCAAAACTCTGCTTATTCTGCTTACTCTGTCAATACTAAAATCATGATGTCACCATATCTTTTTCTTGTTCTAGGTAAACAAAAACCAATGAGTAACAAATTTCAGCACAAAAGTGCATTGCTGCACTCGCCAAACAGGTATCTGGGTGTGTACACACACTTAGTTAATAATTATTTGCTCTGTATTTCACTTTGTTGTTTCCTCTACAGGGTCACACACTTCACTAATAATTAAAAGGGTTATTTCAAATATGAATTTATGGCCAACGGAATACGTGCTGTTCAGCATGAAGAGTCAAACAAAACTATCAATGACTGTAGTACTTTAAGGGCGACAGGTCTTTACACAAATTCCCTCTGCTAGCAGGAATTTTCTTCATTGACTAATCATTGAGCTAAGTCAATACCCCATAAAACATGCACTTGATAACCAACCTATTAGCCACAGCTTGTGTTTCAGTCTATCTGATATGACACTGAGGCCATTAAAGCTAACAGATGACAAAAAACATTGATAAAAACATGTCTGCAAATCATACTGTACTTAAAAATGCTCTAAGAACCATAAGTGTGTGTGTGTATATATATATGTATGTGTGTGTGTGTGTGTGTGTGTGTATGTGTATGTGTATATATATATATATATATAATGTATAGTATAATAATGTATTTAATGGATTTCTGTAAAATGTTTTAACAGTTTAATAATAGTTTTAATAGTTACGTTTTTTTTTCATGTAATTTTTCAATTCACTAATGCAATGGTGAAACTATTAGCTAAAAAAAACATTCTGTGAAATGCAAAGTAATATGCATTTAACATACCCAGCAAATTTAAAAAGGTACAGTCTAATTTAAAAAAAACAATGTAAAATAACATGTACTTTGCTAAAATTTCTACTATTACTTTACAAAAATTTAACAAATAGCGCTTTAAGCTTAAGATAGGTTTTGTTCTTTAAGCCATCAATAATCAGCTGTGTAGCTGTATTGAGCTGTAACCAAATATTCTATAAACAGTCATGATTCTGTTTTGACTAAACACATCTCAGGGCCCCTGTTCAAGCACCTAACACGCTTAGTGTTAAATCTAATATTCATGCACTCAAGTCCATGCGTAAGCAATGGCTTTCAATCATTTCCCTTAACCTCACCGTTTTCGAAACCACTAAGATGTAGCTTCAGTTTCAAAACAAATGAGAAACCACAGTGAAAAGGAGTTTGTTTTAGTGTCCAAGAACGATGACAAATGTATTCAGTAGGAAACAAATGACTTACCGTCTCCTTATTAGGGAGCAATTCTTTCCGAATCCTAAAAAAGTTTTTCCCGTACTGCCTTAACCCCTTTATGAACCGTTTCTGTTGGGAAAAGAAAAGAGAAAAACAGTTATAATTAGCTTTTTAACCACCCGTAACAATAGACACGAAGCACTACAAATACATTACATTGTGAAACGCAAGGGGAAGAAAACAATGTTGTGAGGTTAATCTGAAAATCTCTGCTTGTGCTAGCACAGCTCAGCTACAGTGAGAAAAAAAATGAGGGGAAATGACAACAAAAGCAGGAATAGAAGCCGAGATTAAACCACAGCGGAGTAGAAACACGATGGCAGCTCGTCTGAAATCTTAGTGAAAGTTCAACAAGGCGATATGCATATGAGGGTCGCACAACACTGAAGTTCAAAGCCGAAACTGAACTTCAATAAGTTACGACGAATCACAACACACTTCTCCCTGATCTCACAATTTGCATGCTCGCACTTCAAACAGCTGCCTGATTCCTGCGCAAAGTCCTAGAATTACAAACCCATTTGCTTACAGTTACTTCAAACAAACAGAACTTAAGCTAACAGTGTTTAAATAATCAGGTTTATGAA
>JAFVLL020032123.1:0-17500 GCA_021397915.2 Tor tambroides | reverse complement strand
TGACATAACCAATTCCAAAACAAACAATGAGGCTCTTTTTGGTATGTCTGCATACAGTATTTATTGTATTTAGATCTGTGTTAAATTGAAAAATTTGAAATTGTGTTTTCATGATCGACCACTGCTGTTACTCTGTGTATTTGAGTAGTTAAGCCCAACCCTAAGGGAAATATATATAAAAAAAAAAAAACCTCACAGCGGACTAATATTTCTTACACTGCATTACTAAAGTGGCTTACAAGATTAAAGGGTGTTACATATGACATGCCATTTTAGAGCATTACTGCAGGATCTAAAAGAATTCTCCAGATAAACTATGGCACGGGAAAAGAAATAAAATGACACGCTCTTTCTTTCTGCTGCTGAAAGCGCTGCAGGCTAGTCAAAGGGAAGAGAGGCTCCGAGGGCCGTGTCGAGCGGCTGAGGGAGACGGGTGACAAGTGACCCTGAAGAGGGGATGATTCTGTCATTTCTGAGACAGTCTCTGTCACTTTTATTCACATTTCAAAAAGAAGCGATGGAAAAAGAGCAGGAATAATGAGGCTGTGGACCTGCAGGCTGAAAGAGAAAGAGGGAAAGCGAGGGATGATAAATAAATGAGGAGCAGCGGGGCTGGAGCGAGCGTCCAAGGTCAGGGGTACATTTACACCTGTCCCTCAAGGCTGCACGGCTGCAAAAGCACAACTTGAAATCAGATCGGGGGAGCGGTGTCCTTGACAGTGCAGCGGTGGCCTGGCTGGGTTACAGATGGTGAGGAGGGGGCGGCTTGCCTGCCCCAAACAGCCGCCTGCGGGGTGCGCGCACACCACCAAGAAAAATACCAACAATGGTGTAATCGAGGCCTGCGCTCATGCAGTATTTATTCAGCATCTCTATTATTCATCTCAGACAGACTGTTATACAGTTCGCTTCACACACGCTTCTCCCGCGTACATTAAAAAACAGGCCCACACTCGGTTAAACATGCCAATGCAAATCAATATGCACAGGCTAATTGATCTTTTTTAATGGGCTTGCTGGCACCATTAACACGACCCCTATTTTTAAAATTCTGCCTTGTAGCTTTTAGTGAGTGTGTACATATGTACATATATACTCACACAAACATGAGTATTGATTTTACTGGGGGGAAAAACTGTGGCATATTAAAGCCTCCTGGGAGGGAAAGGAGGTAGTAAACATTTAGGACACTTCTTGAATATTTATGTTTAGAAATCAAGTTCACTTGGTTATGTAAGGAGTGAGGCTTCGGCACTGTGCGCGAACCATGAATATGTTATAAGGTCTTTTATGTATAAATAAATGGTTTGTCCTGGGCTTTTCTACAATTCTATGGGATAAGGTAAATGCATAATCGCATTTCAGGTTGTTATAGACACCGCTGATCTCTTTCTATCTTTGTTTTCCTTATATTTTAATGACTGAAGCACAAAATGCTTTCAGGTACTTGGATCAAGACTTAAGTCTCTAACACAAGCTGACCAAGACTTTCTTTTCCCCTCCCTCACTGGGAAGATTTATTCCACAAGCCATAAACAGGATGCAGCTGCCCTGTTCTGCTAGAGGAGTTGGAATCCTGAGCGCTTTTCAGCGGACGACACAAAGCCAGTAATGCAGCAAAATCCGGCCTTCTCTTGCCATATAATGAAGAAAGTTAACTTGTTCACTCACCACTTCATCCTCTGACCAGCACTTCTCAATCAGCTTGGGCACTGGTTTCTTCACCAGCCGCTGCAGGGCTTTTCCTGCATCATAGCTGCTCTCATGAAGCTGTATGAAAGAAGACAGAGCACAAATTCACATTAATGATAGTTGTTTTGGAGATTTACAAAAGTTATTTTTTTTTTTTTTTTTTTTAAATGTAGTCAGCTATACTACCACTTGCTGTTTAAATATGTAACTACTCAATGTAATCATCTGAATAAATCATGTGAAAAAAGTTAAGGTACGAGTATAAAAAACTTGCAATAATATTTACTAAATGTGTTATTAGCAAATGCTAATAAAACTGGAGTTAAAACCACAAGAAACAAAACAAAAAACCTAGAACATACCCTAATTTAACCATAACGTGAGTCGACAAAACTAAATACTAGTAAATACACTAATTTAACCCTAACTTACTAAAAGGTGAAAATACTAAAGAGTAATAAATCCAAAAAACACCCTAATTTAACCTTGAGTTGAAAACACTAAAAACTAATAAAAATAAAAACTAATTTTGTGCAACATATGAATGATTGAACTGTATTTTATGTATCCTCATGTTTTACTCCTTTTATGTAAAGCACTTTGAATTACCAATATGTATAACATTTGCTTGCCTAATTTAACCCAAACTTTAGTTAAAAAAAATTATTAAAAATAAATACAATGAGTAAAAACTGTATAAAACTACAGAACACCTAATTTTAACTGTTGTAAACACTAAATACAGCAAATGAACACAATTTAACCCTAACTTCACACAAAAATACCAAAAAGGAATAAAACCAGAAAACATCCCAATTTAACCCAAACATGAGTCAAACACACTAAATAAAAAGAGAGAACATTAATTTAACTCTAAAGTAAAAAACAATAAATGGAACTAGAAAATACACTTTTTTTCCCTAACTTGAGTCAAAGATACTAAAATCTAATAAAACTATAAAATACCCTAATTTAACAGTAACTTCAGTAAAATAAAAATACTGCATACAAGGAAACTAGACACCATACTAAAAAAAATACTAAATTAATGTCAAACAGCAGCATTTAATTTCTATTTCACTATTAAAACTGAGCCATGAAAAACAGCAATGCTACATTTTAAAGACACAAATAATGGAAAATTGATACTGGAAGTGTGAAACTATATTGAAAACAGCTAATGCAAAACAGTTGAGTTAGTAGATGTGGCTACTTTTAGCTTGTTGCTCCACTTCTGATTGTTACAATGTGAGGAAACCATCATATCGGATTGCTATCGACTCATTTTTCCCAGTGTAAGGACAGCCAGAACACTGTAACAGTGATTGGCTCCCTATAAATGTGTCAGATAGGGTGAGTTTGGACAGCTGGACTAGAAATCTGAAAGCCATTAAGTATTGAGCAGGCAGATGAGTGTGAACTCAAATAACCTAAAATATACTGCCAAAAAAGCAGCCACGCAAGCCTCAAGGCTGATGCCGAAAAACACTGCAATATGACTCAGAGCGTCCAGACAAGCTGCTTATTGTACTAGCCGTTAACAATGGAGCGTTTTGTCGCAAACTGATGTCAGTCACTATTTAAAGACTTAAAAGTTTCCCACATCAGGTTTGTTTAGAAAAATGGTCGAACAGAACAATATCTGGCAGAAGGGAAAAATCCTTTTTCCCGCACCTCCACTGGAGACGTTGGTCGGTTCAAAACACACAATTCAGCATCAGTGATCATTACTAATATGGCTACAACAAAGCAGCTTGTCAAAGGCAAGCAGGTACTAGACTGAGGCACGAGGCGGTGCACGCTGAAAGCACATTGGAATTGCAGATGAATGGAAAAAGGTCAGGAAATGGTGAACCTCGGCTCACATTAATTCTCAGCTTATCCACTTCTCAGTCAAAATGGAAATGTCATGTTTATTGCATTTCAGGTTCATTTGTCGAATGCTTTTTTTAAAGGCTAGCGAAGACAAGGAGAGGAACTAGTTTGATAATGGCTCACAGGCTGTCCAACAAGGGCATTAGCATGAGCATATCACGCTGTACGTTCTGTACTTGACTGGGTAACTTGACCAGTGGGGGCTGATAAATTCAGCTTTGCGAAAAGCTCAGCTGTCAGGGGCCACTGCGCATTAATGAAGCCATGAATTACACTCCTCTTGTTCAGACATCTTACAATCGCAGACATCACTGAGGAGCTCTTCAACGCCAATTTACTAGCATGTTTTGATGGCCCCTTGGTGCCTGTGTCTTTCCCGAGGCGAGGCTGTGTTCAGAGAGCGGCAGCCTGTGGTGCACCGCTGAGAAGGTGAACGAATGTGAGTGAAAACACTGAGGGATTTTTTTTTTTTTTTTTCATCTTTTGACAATTAGGCATGAAGCCTGCTAGGGACATCTTACTTCACGGTGTCTCTTTGGTGCCGGGTGCTTAATTGGCCAAGACAAATTGGGTTTTAGCTACTATACTGAGCAAGTACAGGGAACTTCCATGCGGCATATACAGACAGATTTGTATGTCACTCTTACATTACTTTGAAGGTCAAGACAATGTGTCACAACCATAGACCACACAATTAATAAAACCGAGAAGTAAATAGAGCCGCAAAACCTATGTAATAATCTCTTTTAAACGCAGGGTTCTGTTAAAACTATTTCCTCCTGAGCCTGAATGATTAGTTATATAGAAAATGGCTCTTCCTGCAACCTGTGGTCGCCTCTGTTAAACCACTCCACTGCCTGGACCTCTTTATGGTTTTGACATTATGACATTTTATGGTTTTCTCAACCGAGAGTAATGTGACTGGCCTAATTCCTCTTTGTGTTTTTACTAAATAGCTCTACAGTACAATGACATTAAATACCGGTAATAGCATAACAAAAATGCACTCGGACTGAATCACCATTTATAAAGCGGCAGATCAGATCAGTGCCTGTAAAAGCACTGCGTAGAGCAGCAACATTTTATTGAGAGGAGGATAACAAGTCATTTGATACTAACGAGTCTGACAAATCTACATTCTGATAAATCTATACTGCTGATTATTTGCATCTTATGTTTGGTTCTTAGAAAGTCACCAGATAATGATAAAAACACAACTAAATAGGTCAACATGATTTTACCGTGTTAATATTATTAAAATGTTTAAATAGGAAGCAAAACCATAGCCCTAACAATTAATAAAAATATACCAATAAGAAGAATACAGAGAAAATAATAATAGACATTATTCTAAAACATTACGCGTTCTTTTTTAATTTATATGCTAATCATAATATCATAATAAAATAATTTTCCATTCTCAGTCTTATGTTTGTCATATCTAATTTTAGTATCAGTAAAAACAGCACCTGTAATTTTAAATCTGGAGTAAAGGTCAGTTATGCTGTCAACTTACAGTGTTTAATGCGTTTAGTGTAGTGTCATCTCGTGAGGCGGCGAGGCAGCCGTCCTCTGTTGACCCCCCATCACACATCCCTGCAAACGCTGCCATGCTCCTGTCAACCACAGAGAGGGAACATTGATGAAGTCGAAGCTGACAATGACAAATTGTACAACATGACTGAAAGCAGGGTGACGTGGGGCTTACCTGGCTGCCCGCAAGTACATGAGCAGGTCACAGTCATTGACCCCAGGCATCCAGACCAGCTCCTCATTCTCTGTCACGGTCTGACCTCCAGGAGAGGGAAAGGGCTGGAGCTCTGGCAGCTTGGCCTAATTTGGCAAAGAGCAGAGGGGACGGACAGCTGCGGTCACAACACAAATAGCACTAGCGATGAGTGCTAAATATCAATTTTCAAATTCATTTAATCTCCACATGCATTCCGCCGACGGAGGGGTGTGAACAATCACGGATGATTAAAAGACCTCACTTGAATCAATGAGGCAACTAAACATTATTCAGCTTCCCCTAGTGTAGAAATCTTATGTTTAAACTTTTCTAGGTAACTCTGATGTAAAACAATGTAGGCAGTTACCAGGACACTGCCATAAGGTGTTTTTTAGTTTGTCACCAGGAGGTCATGGGATGCCTAATACCCAAATATGAGCAAGCATAACTAATAAACACACAAAACTGTTTTGTTTGGGGTCAGTAAGATTTTTTTAATGTTTCTGAAATAATTCTCTTATCCTCACCAAGTGTGGAGTTTATTTGATGAAAAATACAGTAAAAACAGCAATATCTGTAAGATATTATCACACTTTAAGATGATGTTTTTTTATTTTAATATATTTTAAAATATAACTTATTCCAGTAGTGGCGAAACTGAAAATTTCAAAGCCAGTACTGCAGTCTCTTAGTGTAACATGATCCTTCAGATATCACTGTAATATGCTGATTGTGCTCAAAAAACAATCAATGTTAAAAACAGTTGTGTGGCTTAATATTTTTCTGGACACCACGTTATTTTTTAGAATTCTTTGATGAAATCAAAATGATTTGTAACATCAAAAGTGTCTTTACTGTCACTTTTGATCAACTGAATGTGTCCTTGCTGAACAAAAGTATTAATTTATTACATATTTATCTTACTGACCCCAAACTTTTATTTATATATATATATATATATATATATATATATATATATATATATATATATATATACACACACACAAATACATATTATATATAAGCGATCCTAACAGACACACTGAGCAGCTTAGAATAGCATTAGTATGTTTTCACCCATGTTTCTTGAACATTGTGTTCCGAAACCCTAGACTAAACTTCAGTAAAATGTTTCCAGAGTAAAATACAAAAAATCATGTGCTCAAATAAATCCTAAGAGCAAACCTCAAGTCATTTCCTAACATATAACTAACATTCAGTTTTAAAGTCTTGCAGATCCGTTCCGCGTTGGATCAATATCTACGGTGCGCTAGCCTGTAATGGCCAGCCCTGCAGAGCTTTATTACCGCAAACTTCATCTAAAGTCATTTGAAGTAACCCTGGGCAGAGGTCCTGCTGCTGGTTTCACTCCACATGATAACTCGAACGGATCTCTGGGAGGATATACACTATAAAACATCTGACATTAATAGCTAGTGGTGCTGGGTCTTTTTCATCGTGTGCCATCTTCTTTAGCGATCTTCCTTTTGGCTTTTCAATTTCAGACCGCTGTGACCGTTCCTAATTCCCATAAAACACTGCTGAATGTGTCTAATAAATCCCACACCCTCCGAGCAGCCAATTTCCAAACACACTATTCCATATGGACGCTGCACTGCATGAAAAAGCCATCAACCATCTTCTTGAATGCACGATGAGGACGTTCGAGTTAAGCATGCAGGTGACAGAGGATCAGCGGTAATATCTAAGCAGTCCTTGCGCTTGTCAATCAAGCCACTGCTTAACATGAGCTTCAGATATCGCTGTTCAATCTACACCACAAGCTTTTAATAAGCAATGTCAGCGAAGACAAGGTTTCAGATAACATGCTAAGCATTTGTAAAGAGACATACCTGGTGACTGGGACCGACTCGAATCTCCCCTTGTGTACTGTTTAATCGCCTGAGGAAAAAAGAGAGAGAAAGAACAAAAAATAAATTGGTTATGAAATGTTATACGTGACGTTTGGCTCTTTTCTTAGTATATAAGTGTCATACAGTATACCAAATGCAACCTGTTGAAGTTAAGTACAGTAGGGTTGTCACTGACGGCTATTTTAGTAATCGAGTAATCGGTCGATTATTCTGACGATTAATTGAGTAATCGAATAATTACAATTCATCAATTTAGTAATAGGTTGATTATTCTGACAATTAATCGAATAATCGGGAAATTATACTTCATTTTTGTAGTAACAAAAATAGACCTAAGCGAACAATAGACTTTAAAATGACTTAAAATACATATATAATAGCAATGAGGCAATAATTAGTTCAAATAAAGTATCAAAACAAGTAATCATAGTTTTATTGAACAAAACTGTTCAAATAAATATTGTATTATTAAACAATAGAGCTTATGTACATTACGTATTATAGCAAATGACTGCAGAGGGCGTCATGGCCTGATGATTGTTTTAAACATTACTGGGCAATCTAATCCTCGTTTAATATTGACTAAACATTTCATTTAAATGTCTGCTTAATCTTTAATATTTGGCCATTTCTTTACAACAGAAATGCTACAACCATTGTCATTTCTTGAATACGTAGACATCAAAAAGTGTAAACTCAGAGTGAGAGTTTGAGCTTTTATTTTGAAATCACGATGAACAGTAAGCATATTGAGAAAGATGATGTATTCTCCTGTTTGCGTAGGTTTATAAATGATTTACCTAAGAAATCTGATGAGTTGGCGCATTGCATTCCCAGATGAATGTATTAAACCCAAACTCACAACAATATACAGAGATGGAGTTTGAGACGCTCCACACATGTAAATGTTAACAGTTTGCGTGGAGCAGAATTTACTGTGAATGGAGCCGCTCTGAGATGCGCGTACGTAACCTAACACTATAATAATAAAAGCACATATATTAAACCTGCATGGCATATATACTTAATTGAATCACAGCCTTTTTATTATGATTTTTAAATGGGTTTACTATATCATGCACCCTTGATAAATGGTAAAATAATGCAGTTCATGGATTCTTGTCCATAGAATGCACCACTGCCAGTATTTTTGCCGGTTCACTGACACGGGCAAAATGCAATCAAGGATTTTTTAAAATCACGTACTCGAATTGAATGAAGGAATCGTGCGAGGGGCCCTAAAGTACTTCATATAATGGAGATTGACATCTTTAGTTACTTGGGACTCATATTGCATTAGCATTAAAAGCCCAGATTGTTAACCTTCAGGCTATAACAACATTTCAGCAGCTTTATTTACAGATTTTTTAGCTCTCTAAAACATTTTCAATGCCCTGACGGTGCTTTTAGGGTATTATACGGCTTTAGCAACACAATACAATAAATCACATTAATGCATGATTCACATTAATGCACAATAGAACCTAAGAGGAAATGGTGTGGATTTAAACCTATAGACCGAACAAAGGCACAAAAGGTGGCGAACAGCGCAGTCGACGTTTCTCGTTGTTTTTGTGGCGGTGCGCTACAAAAGCCCCCAAAAGGCCAGATGATAAGCAGGGGGAGAGGAGCCCTGAAATGGCTGCTGTTACAAACCCGTGGCAGTAACCATGGCAACTACAATTTAATAATAGTGTTCCGATCTCCAGCTGCAGTGGATTAAAGAAAATGACAAGATGTTCCTTTTGAAAAGCCTTCCCCGCTCCGTTGCCACGGCAACAGTGCTGATTTTCGTATAGCTAGGCACAGAGCGGGGCCCAGAAACTGTCACTATGATTTGCGTCCAGAGTAGCTCTCACTCCACCGCCGGGCTGGCTGCCCGAACCTGGCTGCAAAGTGAGGAGAGGTTAGGGCCTCAAATCACATCCCCTTCATCTGGGTACATTTCATAAACAACCCCTCTCTCTCTCTCTCTCTCTCTCTCCAGAACGATCCACTAAAAACATGAGCTCTGTCAATGCAGGAAATTCCACACTGAAACAAATATGGCAGACAGATGAAGCAGCAGCAGACAGGCCTGCATTAAAAGCTTTTCAGCATTGAGCTGTTTAAAGTTTTAAGAGTCTGATTCCGAGGCTCGTGACTCCTAGAATGAAAGACAAATCCACATGAAATAAATCGCCAGGCAAGCATTATGGCGCTCTTGTCTGAAACAGAATCTGCTGCGAGATGATGGCGATAGCGGAGGGGAGAAATCACTCGGCCGTGTTCCTAAACATTCTGCAGCCTCGGCATTTTTGGAGGCTGTGAATTAGGCAGCAAAGCACACAAGAGCCGTAGAGAAGGATCTGAAGGCTGCCACAGTAAGATCGCATACAGAACAATCTTTCCTACACGTGTCAACACAAAATCTGAACAATTAGTGAAGGAAAAACAAAATCCTATTGTTTTCTATACAATTATTAAAGTGTGTTGCAAGAATAAAAGTTACAAAAGAGACATATTGAGAAGTGAAACCTACTGTAAACCTAATATACTTAAACATGCAAATAATGTATTAACAATAATACTCTAATATAAGTCAAGAATTAAATATGTAAGAAGTTTCTGAATTACAATACATTCAAAATTATAGGCTATATTTTACATTTATATTAACGTTTATGCATTTGGCAGATGCTTTCATCCGATGCTCTATTGTTTGGGACATAGGAACACTTTGAATACTTCAAATTTATGTTATTGAATACATTAATAAAACTGAATATTATACTTTAAATTCTATACACAAACACACAATCCATGAAATGTCTTATTAGATTGCTATTATTAGCACAGGCAAATATTCTTTCATTAATCATTAATAAACCTATCAATACATGATCATAATTGTAATTAATCATGTCCACTTCACTGGTGTAACTAAGACTCCCAGACAAGCCTGACATTTCGACTATGAACTTATAAACTGTGTAACAAACAATTTTGCTGAAGAATTAAAAACTCTACAACCAGATGATGAAGTGAAAAGCTCATCTGAAGCGACAAACTAAAACTCAAACATTTATCTTAACATGAGTGACTCAACATGTGTGAACACTTATGCTGGGACGTTTCCTGGCTTGACATCCTTTGAAACAAAAGGTCAGAAAATTGCACTGGATGGGCAAATGAAAAATACCAGCATGATATTCCTGAGGCATATGCTTTCAAAAGTCTAAGATCACATATAATGGTATTTTGGTGCGTCTCCTTGCTTACAAAACTCACACCAATATTAACATTTTAAATGTGTGCTTTTTGTGATTGTACTTTTCATTACAGAAAAGGGCTGAAATTCCAATAGTGCTTACTTCAAACTGCAGATTCACCATAGATAAAACAAACAGCTTATACATATTTAACGAAATACACACTTTTAATTAAATAAAAAAAAAACAAGAAACAAACCTTAAAAACAATTAACACTACAACACAACATGTCATTTAATTGTAACAGTACCTCTAGCACATGAAGCGCTGTCAACAAGCACAACATCCTGCATATTTTGACTCGACCACGCGCACGGCAATCAAGCCTGGCCACGCCCCCTCCATCAATATCCTCCAATCACCGCACGACTCCGAAACGCATATAACACACTGAATAAACACAGAGCGCCCCAACTTTATTTACACACCTACTAAACCCTTCAAAACAGCGGATGCTTTCATTATAAATATTCAAAGTGAGCACAAAGCACCCAACTCAATCCTACGCCATGTCATCCCGACTGTAAACACAATATAGCGTACTGCGAAGTCATAATACGACCGTCTTTCTATTATATTCATTCTGTTAAAAACAAAGTTAAGTCGCTTATGCCAGACAATTCGCGCCGGCATGCGTGCAAAACGCAAACACTAATATGAAGCACCCTGCGTTGACGTTAGCACAGACGGCTAATGCTACTGACAGCAACATATAAACAACCGGACAGCGCTGTCAACGCGATTTAAACAGCTGTTTCTTCAAGACAAACACGTATATAACATTACAAGAGGCGCGCGAGGCGGAACGCATAGTGTGACGCACGCCGAACGCTTAACAGGTGAAGACGAGCATGCTAACGTACCTGCGCGGACTGAACAGGTCGTCCATGTCGGAGCCAGAGCTGCTGTTTTATTTGACAGAGTGAGGAATAACGTGTCCCCTCGCACCTATGTGTGTAGGTACTCAAAATGGAGGCTCACGTATTCAGTCAGCTTTTACACTGAGCTTGTGCCGTGACCGACAGACAGCACTGAGCATGTGCCGCGACCTCACACACACGCAGAGGAATCACAGCCCATCTCTCCCGCTCACACACACCATGCTGCTGCTGCTGCTGCATACCAAACAAGCAGGAGGAGGGAGTCGAGAGGGCGATAGACTGTGATTGAGTGGGGGACCCGTGAAGGGGGCTCCCAACCAGCAACTCAACAGCATTCCTCCTCTGTTTATCAGCCGCAGCATCTTATTATTACCCCTCTCCTCTCCCTGGGCTCCTAATGCACCCCATTATTGGAGCATCACATGACACTGGTAATGGGTCCTACTGTAATCCTGCTTTTTTCCCCTGACACAAGCATCCAGGCTATGATTGTAATACACAAAGGAATGGGGGGGGTTAACTCTATTAATTCTCAATATGCTTGAACATTTAATAGAGATGTCACAATATGAGCTTGGAACTGGTTTTTTTTATTATTATTTTGGCTGGTTAGTGTACATTTAAATATATTTAAACATGCATCATTTGCAAATAAAAGAATTGTAATCACTATAAAAAGACAGTGGGACATACACATTATGGTATGTATACAATAAATAATTCATATAGGCCTAAATGAAGATGAGTAAATTAATTAGTAAATTTACCAGTTTTAATTTAATTTTTTTTCTTCCATTAAGAGTAAATCTGGAATGTTTAAATATCTTTGTATGTTTAATACATTTCAGAAAAATAAGTTACGTCGGTTTCAAATTTGAGTATGTCTTAAAAAGTAGCCTATTAACTACAAAAAGAGTAGTTATTACAGGCATTTTAAAACAAATCCTTGTCCTTTGTACTGTAATGTAAGTGCACAACAGAGACAAGGCTGTAAAATATTTAATAGATATTTGAGCAAAACCTGGATGATTGCAACAGCAGGTAATAAACTTTGACAGGTGTCTTACGTTAAATTATTAATGCTACAGCAGTGTGACTAGAATGTCAGGCTTGGTCATGCAGTTAAAACATCCTACAACATCCATTTCCTGTCATGTATTGGTATTTTAATTTATTATAACATGTATCTGTGAGAAGAGGACTTGAAAAGAAAAGACCAAATGAGTCTTCACAGCATTAAACATGTAACAGCGCATTTCTTCCTACAGCAAGCAAGCTTAAAATCAGATTTCAAGAACTATTACATTTTATGGTCAATTATTAAAGTATATTAAAGTATATAATATATAATATTATGGTCAAATATCAAATTATAAAGGCCTATACTAACATTCAAATGTTTGGGGTCAATAAGTTTTATTTATTGATTTTTTTTTTTAAGAAATTAATGTTTACTCAGTAACAAAAGACATTTTTAATGTTACACAATAATTTAATAAGAAAAATTCAGCTCTTTTGAATTTTCTATTCCTCGAAACTCTTGAAAAAGTTTCCAAAAAATATTACAATAGCACAACGGTTTTCAACATTGACAAGAGGTGTTTTTGAGCACCAAATCAGCATAGATTTCTGAAGGATTATTTGAAATTGTAATTATCAAATTTTGATTTTGCATTTTGATTAAATAAATGCAGTCTTGTGAGCATAAGAGACTACTTTTAAAAACATTAACCCCAAACTTTTGAACAGCAATGTATTTGTTTGTGTAAATAATAATGCAAAATCAAGGAGTGATAAAATTCCCCAAAATGCTGGAGATGGAAAATAAAACTGTCAAAACTGTCAAACCTCCATTGTCAAAGACAGGCTATAAAACAGAAGACTGTATTCTTCATGATTTAATCTATTCTCAAACTGCCTTCATGCACTGCTGGACAATTTAGAGTGAATAAAGCAAATCCAGAAACCTGATATGAATCATAAAATCGCTATTTGTAAAATATTGCAACAGAGGATCTGAACACAGAACATGCCTGAGGAGGGCTGATTACTGAAGTCAGTAAAGGCTTACCTGGTTTCTGGGTTATATCCTAAGATGTAGAAGAAAGAGTCGATTCGTGCTTTGAACTCCCTGGCAGCAAAGATGTCAGAAAAGTGTGAAATGTTACATTTCCCCCTGCAAAGAAATAGAGCAAACAAATCAGTCATGGTAGAAACACATTCCCAGATTTACTCCTAAAGGAATAGTTCACCCAAAAACGAATATTTGCCATTATTGTTTACACGCTCTTATTTATATGAATATTTTATTGTATGTATACACTGAATGCTGTTCCAAAAATGTATGCATTTATTTTGCCTGTTTTCCCCCCTACATTTGTGTAAATAATAATCATTTTAATTATGGGTTACTGATATAAGTGTGGGTAATCTCGGGGGTTACAGGATCACAGCATTCCTGTATAGTTGTATTATTAATGCCCTTTCCCTGCATCCTGTTAGACAAACAAAAGGTGACAGACACCACAGGCTTTTCAAACAATGCAGAGCGAAAAAACCTCTACGAATCGTGACATTTTTACAATCCCCCCTTTCTGCACTTTACATTTCCAACGTCAGGCGCTATCAAAATAATAGGCATCAGTGTTTTTGCACCGGTTCAATACCTTGCTCAAAAGATGAAAGGAACGTGAGGTTTGGAGCAAGCATTACGACATGCTAGCGGAATTCATTGAGTTTATCTAAAGCCCTGTAATAAGTCAAATCAAAGGGCTCTCTGTGCAGCAGAAGTTGCAGCTAATTTGCCCTGAAATCAGTGGTTCAGAGCTGTGGCTTAGTGTGCTGCCTCCAGATGGTTTCAGTTAAGAGAGAGGGAAGGAAAGGAGGGAGGACGAGAAAGAGAGAGCGAGGGGGAAAATACATCACATGGGTAAAGACAGACCGAGAAGGTCTGGTTTCTTAACAATAAGCATGCCTGTACTCTTTTTCCTGAGCCTCATCGCAAAAGAACGTAATTGCTTTCAGTAATGCTTTGCACGCAGAATCGCTGTGAAATGGTAGTTTGTACTGAGACGATCACTCCTGTAGTGAACTGAGAGGATCAAAATGTCTGTTTACGGCTCTTAAAGACTCCAGTCTTACATCCCACAGCATCTGTACCTGCCAGAGGTTTTTTTAATGACTATAAATCATGGGAGCTAGTGCTGGCTTTTATTCACAATGCATTTGCGTATTCATTAGAGTAGTTTCACGAGTCGCCAGTGAGCCACCATGAATAACAACAGTGTAAGAGTGCCAGCCTAAGACATGTTTAATAAGCTCTGATTTAAACTTGTGGTAAAATTGTTTTAATCGTAACCATAAGTTTGATTTATTTCCATTAATCACTTCAAACTGCCCATTATAATGAATCATTTTAAAACTTGTGCAGCAGCTACTTGTGTGTGTCATCCAAAAAAGCACCAAGTTGGATATTTCCTATCTTTTATTTATTTTATTATCCTCTACTATTACCCAAAAAAGACCGTATGCATGATTTTTCATTTTTTTAAAAATTAAACAAAAACAATAAATAACACATTACTAAATTATTAAATATTAAATAATGCTTCATAATTATGCATTGTAATATTGATGCATACAAAAATTAAATTATTTTTTACATACACACATATATATATATATATATATATATATATATATATATATATATATATATATATATATATATATATATAAATAAATGTCTTCATTTCATCCTCATTCTTCAACTTGAATCAAATGGGAATATATGTGTAGCATATATATATATATATATATATATATAGAGAGAGAGAGAGAGAGAGAGAGAGAGAGAAAGAGAGGTATATTAAGTTACACTGAACACTGAGAGGTTTTTCTTTATTAGGTGAACTCTTATTAAGCACTTTACTGCTGTGGGTTAATTAATAAATTCCTAAGCACAGGTAAATGTAATTGTGTGTATTACCTGAGGGCAGCAGCATGATAGGTGTCCACATAGTCTGAGATGAAGAGCTCTCTGCTCTTAACCACGGGATCAGTAATAACTAGCTCGCGACCAGAGTCTGGAGAAAGAGACAGAAAGCAGACACTGAGCGTGAGAGGCATCCAGACTGCCGCTAATAAAAATGTGCACACATAATAAACGCAGGCGAGACACAAAAGAAACCAGACAGATGCACAGACACTCTCACAGCTTATGAAATATGACTGTTATAGACTTGTACCACAATGAAAGTAACAGTACGGCAGCTCTTGGAAACGGACAATAGAATGGAAAAATATTAAGCAATGGGTTTCAATTCAATTAAAAAAAAAGCATTTAATGCAAACGCAAAAGCTGCATGAAATACTAAACTGTATTTTTATGCTGAAGCTTTTCAGGCAAATATTTCAATCAAAGATCCACACAGACATTATTGGATGAACATTCGTCTTCAGATGGATAACAATGGCCGCCATGTCACTAGTCAGTGGTGCAGCAGGTGGCGGCTGCTGCTCTCCAGCAGGCTGGCAGAAACGCAAGCTTTCTTTAATGCTTTATTAGAGTGTGGTGTGAATCAAAGTGCCAAAGCCCCGGCCGGGCAGAGCCCCCCGGCCTGTTATTACTGCCTGATGTGTGTATCAAGCTCAGATTTGCTGCTGATAGTCAGGAGAATGAGAACTCCGAGGGCACATTACACTCAAAGTTATTTGGACTTCACGGCCCCGCTGTCGCTCTTGAGGGAGCGTTACCAGGGAAACAAGGGCAGGAGGGTGTTTTTTTTTTTTTCTGAATCCACATTTATTTGAGATGCCGTTCTCTATGAAACCTCACAAACCAATAACCAGGGGTGGTTACATAAATGGCGGGCGAGAAGGACCCTTCAAATGAAGTTCTGTGTTTTTCAACCATCTCACACACACACTCTCACGTACCGTTCTCATTGTTGCGGTCCTGCACCAGGTGCTGATAGACGGAGTCAGGTACCTCAGACTGACGGTAGTACCATTTCACATTCATTAACAGATGGTCCCGTTTACTCTGAAAGAGAAAAATAAACATTTGTTATAATAAATAGACATCGTTTGTTTGTTAACAGCGTCGCAAATTGAGCTCTTGGCAAACGTGAGCCGGTGCCACAACTGGGTTTATAGTTCTAGTCGTCCTGTGCCAAAAGCCCTGGGTGGAAAAAAAGTCAATTAAAAAGGGATTGAAGGCATTTAATTCTTTAATAAAGTAAACAGCTTTGTGACCATGTGTGGGAGGGAGGTGAAGAAGCACGGATGGTGCATATTCAGGCAACTAAAAATGAACAAAAAATGAGGCTGGCTTTGTCTAGCCAAACACATCAGCTGCCGCTCCCCTCTTTTCCGCAGCTGCACTTTGAACTCTGCCACCCGCTGTCCGTCCATGGGACTGCACACAGCTTCCCTCGCTGCAGTAGCGCAGAATGACCAGCAAGTGGCAGCACTGAGTCGTGTCCAGACCTCCCAGAGGCGCTTCCAAGAGGGGCCAGCGAGAGGGAAGAAAAGGGCAAAGCACTGTTTTTATTCCATGACATGAAATATTTATTATCCTCTCACACGAAGCCAACTGACCATTCAAATGGTTTAAAAGGACATTAAAGAAACCACAGCTCAGCAGACGCTGGCGACAAGACCCCCGGAGCAGTGGCCAGAAATCACAGTCATCTTTAACATGACTACAGATTACCACATTCCCCACAAAAGGCTGAGTGTGTGCCACTGCGCCAACCTAGTGGAAAAAAAAAACCCAGGGTGGATCACAGAGCCAAGGGTCTTTTTTTATTGAAAGCCTGATTCACTTCATGCAGCTCTGGCTTCTCAAAGGGGGGCCGATGGGGGGCTGAGCTCATTGTTGAGATATTTCAAGACTCCTGCTACCTTTACTGAGGTCACTGGAAACCACTAGGAAGGAGCAAATGAAGTAGAATATCTGCTAAAGAACAGCAAAAATGTTCTCTCTTTTCAAATTACTGACAAATGAAGGTCGAAGGGAAGAATCCATGGCGTTAAAGACCATGAATAAGAGGAATCTAGGCAAAATAAAAAATGTGCTGCTGTTTCTGGTATGGTTGAGATTAGAGGTCGACCGATTGATCGGCCGGCCGATTAATCGGCCGATTTTTGGCATTTTTTAATTAATCGGCATCGGCCGATTGTGATGCAAATTA
>JAFVLL020032122.1:0-15563 GCA_021397915.2 Tor tambroides | reverse complement strand
CAACTTTAATTCAGGAAGATGCTCAAGACAACGCTGCGATACATGCATATTTACAATTTTTGTGGCGGTGCTCACGCCCGCTTGATCTGCCCTGTTCAAAAAGCTGCAAATACAAATCATAAACAGTATTTATTGACTCCCGTAAATGTTTCTCGTTTGTCTTCTGAATTGCTTTATCACCCTGACCCTAATTTCTCTGAATATCTACTGTCGGGTCTCTCACATGGCTTTCATCCCGGTGTTGAAAATCTCCCCTCTGAAAGCCAATCTCCAATCTGCCAATCTGCCCCAATCTCCAATCTGCTCTAACCGAACCTGAAACAGTCAGTCTTCTTATTAAGAAGGAAACAGATGCAAATTTCACGATCGGCCCCTTTTCCGTTCCTCCATTTAACAATTTCCGTATTAGTAAATTTTCCGGTAAAAAACGCCTCATAATTGATCTCTCTTCCCCGCATAACTCCCCGTTCCCGAGTGTTAACAGCCTCAATCCACTCAAAGAAGTTTCTCTTCATTATCACGACATCAACCAAGCCATTACCATGATTAAAGATGCAGGTCGCGGCGCTTGGATGGCCAAAGTCGACATCACTTTAAGGTGATGCCCATTCACCCAGATTTTTGGCACTTATTTGGCATCCACTGGTGTAAATAATTTTACTTTTCCGTCCTTCTCACGTTCGGCTGTAGAAGTAGCCCTAAAATTTCGACATGTTGTCAGAAGCAATCTGCTGGATCCTCTCCAACAATTACGCCGTACCCTACCTGGTCCATCTCTTAGACGATTTTTTAATCATCTCGCCCCCCGACTCCATCCCAGCCGCGCACCTTTTGACAACGCAAAAAGTCTTCGCAGAGCTTGGGATTCCCCTCGCTCAAGACAAAACCTCAGGCCCAAGCACTTCTATCGAATTTTTAGGTATCAACCTAGATTCACAAAAATTCCAAGCTTCTCTACCCAAAGAAAAAATTGACAGAACAATTCTGGTAGCTTCCACCCTCTTAACCAACCCAAGCTGCTCCAAACGCGAGCTGCTATCCGTTCTCGGCCATTTAAATTTTGCAATGCACATCATTCCGCAAGGCCGCATTCTCTCACCTCCTCTCTCTCACGTCCTCTGCTCACGATCTAGAGGACCGAATAGCCATAACCGACTCATCCCACAATGAGCTCGGTTTGTGGATATCCTTCCTTAAACAGTGGAATGGCTTATCCTTCTTTTACAGCGACTTGGTTTCTTCTCCAGGCGATATCCAATTATTTACCGACGCCGTCCCCTCTGTTGGTTTTGGAGGATTTTACCAAAACAGCTGGTTCGCTTCTACATGGCCCCCCCAGCTGTTTCAGTTACCTCAGATGCTATCATGCTCAGCACTTTTCGAGCTATATCCTATAGTTGTGGCAGCCTCTTTGTGGGGAAAAGAGTAGTCTGCCATAGCATCATTATTCACTGCGACAATGAGGCTACCGTGCACTGCATTAATAAAGGCCGTTCTCATTCACTCGCCCTAATGCCTAAGACGCCTATTTTGGATCTCAGCTTGTGACCAGTTCATCATAACTGCTAAACACATTCCCGGGTCCAAAAACCAAATAGCTGACTCTCTTTCTCATTTTGTCTTTCAGAAATTCAGGCAACTGAATGCAGAACCACTCCCAACCCCAGTACCTCCTTATTCAGAGCTGATATTTCCTTAAATCATCCTCTGAGACCTCTCTTCGAAGCTTCCCTCAATTCCATACTTCAAGCAGTTTCCCCACAACCCTGCAATCCTATGTAACAGCATGGAAATGCTTCAAAGCATTTCATTCTGCCTACAACCTTCCGTTCCCCAATTTTTCCCTGCTCTCTATCACCTCATTCATATCTCAACTCAAAATTAACAAAAACCTCCAAGTCGGCTCCATAAAAGGCTAAGCGGAATCCAATTTTTTCACAAGCTCATATTTGGTTTACCCTCACCGCAAATAGCTAATTCACAGACTGCCCTTCTCATCAAAGGTATTCAAAGAGCCCATCCCACTCGCCCAGACACCAGGCAACCCATAACCCTAAAAATCTTAACCAAATGCATTTCCACCCTCCGCAGAGGTTACCATTCCACCCACACCGCTCGCACACTCGATGCCATGTTCATCCTAGCATTCTTCGGCTTTCTTAGATGCTCTGAGCTCACTATCACTTCCAGCTTTAACCCGAACATCCACCCCACTATTTCCGATCTAGCGGTGCTGGATGACGAAACCATGTCATTTTTCATAAAGCAAAGTAAGACAGATCAGGCAAAGAAAGGGCACTTTATTTACATTTTCAACCTCCAATCACCTATACTTCCATACCAAGCCCTCCTGGCCTTCCTTCAGTTCAGGAAATCACAGTCCGAATCCCCTTCTGACCCTCTTTTTACAGATGACTCTAACTGCTCTGTCACTTGTTTCTGGTTCCAAAAACACCTTTCTCAACAGCAGCTCTAAACGCTCAGTCGCTGGTCGTCAGAAGCCTTTAAGACCTACATCTGATCGGACCACTCCCACATCATGGAAGCCCACCAAACCCTCATCAGCCACCCCCTGTAACCCCAGTCTATCCCTTTTTATCTCCACTTTACATCCCAGCAGCACCTCACTCCTGCAGGAGCTTTTCAGTTTGCCCCTCTGCCACAGCAATGACTACTCCCGCAGGAGCCTGCATCTGTATTCCCTCCATTGCCGCAGCAGTGACTGCTCCTGCAAGAGCTTGCATCTGTATTTCCCTACCGCCGCAGAGCCTGCTTCCGCAGAAGCCACATTCTCTTTCAGATGCCGCAGCAGAGCCTGCTTCCGCAGAAGCCACTTTCTCTTTCAGATGCCGCAGCAAAGCCCGCTTCCTTCCACAGAAGCCACTTTCTCTTTCAGATGCCGCAGCAAAGTTTGCTTCTGCAGAAGCCACATTTTCTTTCAGACGCTGCAGCAATTAATGCCCCCACAGAAGTCTTTCCTGTATTTCCCCTACTGCCACAGCAATAGCTGCTCCTGCAGGAACCTTTATCTCTCTCTTTCAGCAGCGAAGGCTTCCGCAGAAGCCAACCTCTCTTTCCAGATACCACCACAACAAAACATACACCAAATGACGTCCAGCACCCCTCTAACATTAAGCCTTGCTTTTTGGGGGGTCATAAACGCACGTATCTGGCTGCTGTCCTGTTCTAATCGCATTTTGGGGGAGCACTTTGAGGCCGGGCCAAACACCGAGCTCGGACCCCTCTCCCCGGACAGGAGAAGAGCCCCGGGCTCGGGAGTCTTGCCGAGCTCAAAGCCCTCTCCCTGGACAGCATGAATAAGCATAACCTTTAGTCAGTTTGATTATATGTAAGTGTGAACTCGTGAAGTGATGTTTTATAAACAAATTTCGTGAGGAGCATGCACAGATAATTAACACGGCCAGTTAATCATTAGTGATTACACTGTTTATCCAATCGGTGCACAAGAAATCTCCTATAAATAACCCAGTACGTCCTACCTCCATTATCTTGACTTTCAGCATCCCTCCACTACCCCGACTCCACACCTTTAGCCCGTTTTACCCCCGCACGGGGAGAAGCACTCGGGGGAGCACTTTGAGGTCGGGCCAAACACCGAGTTCGGACCCCTCTCCCCAGACAGGGGGAGTCTTGCCAAGCTCGGAGCCCTCTCCCTGGATGGCACGCCAAATATGTATAACCTTTACTCAGTTTGATTATATGTAAGTGTGAACTCGTGAATTATAGCTTAAGTTGCCACTTTTAGGGTATGAGCCAAAACACGCTGTTTTGTGTATGTCTCTTTAAATGCAAATTTGTATTTCATTTGGAAATCAAGGTCTTTGGGGTGCCGTGACGTCTGCTGGTGTTGGTCCATTGTGTTTTATCAAGTCCAAAGTCAATCCAGCCGTCTACCAGGAGATTTTGGAGCACTTTATGCTTCCATCTGCTGACAAGATTTATGGAGATGCTGATTTCCTTATCCAGCAGGACTTTTTTAGCACCTGCCCACAGTGCCAAAACCACTTCCAAGTGGTTTGCTGACCATGATATTACTGTGCTTGTTTGGCCAGCCAACATGCCTTACCTGAACCCCATATCGAATCTATGGGATATTTTCAAGAAAAAGATGAGAAACAGTTGATCCAACAGTACAGATGAGCTGAAGGCTCAATAGTGCCTCAGCAGTGCCACAGGCTGATCGCTTCCATGCCACACCTCACTGATGCTGGAATTTGTGCTAAAGGAACCCAGACCAAGTATTGAGTGCATAAATGAACATACTTTTAAACATAACTTGAACTTCTCTGTTTTGCAAATCCTTTTTTTGATTGATCATTGGAAATATTCTAATATTTTGAGATACTGGATTTTTGACTTTCATCAGCTGTAAGCTCTAATCATCAAACTTAAAACAAAAAACTTTTGAAATGTTTTACTTTACATGTAATGAATCTAGAATATATGAAAGTTTCATTTTTGAAATAAGTTACCAAAAAAAAAAGAACTTTTTCATGATATTCTAAGTTTTTTGAGAGGCACCTATATATATTTGTATATATATATATATATATATATATATATATATATATATCTACACTACTGTGCAAATGTCTTAGGCCACTAGTATTTTCACCAGCAAAAAATGGTTTTAAGTCAGTTATTTAATCCAGTGAGATTTTTGTTTGCACAAGGAGTCTGACAACAGCCAGTGCTCCACACAGAGATCTGATCTCACCATCATCCAGTCTGTCTGGAATGACATGAAGAAACAGAACAAACTGAGACAGACTAAATCCAGAAGAACTGTGGTAATGTCTCCAAGATGCTTCAAGAGACCTACCTGCAAAGCTACCTGAAAAACTATGCGCAAGTGCACATGGGGCAAAAGCTGTTTTAAATGCATAGTGTGCTCACACCAAATGTTGATTTAATTTAGTTAATAGAAGTTAATTGATAAATAAAATCTATTTATGGCATTATTTCTGAAAGCATCCTCACTTTACAGCATTTTTACCCAAGTGCCTAAAACTTTTCACAGTACTGTAGCTTTGCAGGTAGGTTTCTTGAAGCATCTTGGAGACGTTGCTACAGTTCTTCTGGATTTGTCTGTCTCAGTTTGTTCTGTTTATTCATGTCATTCCAAACGATGATGGTGAGATCAGATCTCTGTGTGAAGCACTGGCTGTAGTCAGACTCCTTGTGCAAACAAAAATCTCACTGGATTATTACAGTTACTGGCAAAAATAATGTTTGTAAATGTAAACTGATATTTCCTGCTGACACACTACAGCAAAAGATAGAAATAACTGATTTCAAACCTTTTTTTTTTTTGAAAATACTTGTGGCCTAAGACTTTTGCACAGTACTGTATGTATATATATATATATATATATATATATATATATATATATATATATATAAAGTAGAAATAAAATTTCTCATATCATGGTCATATTGCCCACCAGTCCCGTATTCCACCATGAGAAATCTGGTCACCCTACCCAGAATGTGTCTGTGAAGTTTCAGCTCAAAATACCCTAGATCCTTTATTATTTAATTTTGAAAATATACATAAACATACACTCGTTCACATCCTTCTCCCCACTCTCTGAGGCAGAAGTCTCTAAACTCATCCTTTCCAGTCATCCTACTACTTGTCCGCTTGATCCTATTCCATCTCATCTCCTTCAAGCCATTTCTCCTGCAGTTGTACCTGCACGCACTCACATTGTTAACACATCCCTTCACATAGGAGTTTTTCCCTCAGCTTTTAAACAGGCTCGTATAACCCCACTTCTTAAGAAACCCACTCTTACCCCAACTCTTTTAAGGAGCTATAGACTGGTTTCCCTTCCACCTTTCATTGCAAAAACACTTGAAAGAGTTGTGTTCAAACAAGTCTTTGCCTTTCACACACAGAACAACCTCCTGGACAGCAACCAATCTGGCTTCAGAAGTGGACATTCGACCGAAACTGCCTTGCTCTCAGTTGTTGAAGCCCTTAGACTTGCAAGAGCGGCTTCCAAGTCTTCATTACTTATCTTGCTGGATCTGTCCGCTGCTTTTGACACAGTTAACCACCAGATCCTCCTGTCAACCCTATTGAGAAAGGACATCTCAGGAACCGCACTTCAGTGGTTTGAGTCTTACCTCTCAGATAGGTCCTTCAAGGTATCTTGGAGAGGTGAGGTATCCAAGTTGCAACATCTAGCTACTGGGGTGCCTCAGGACTCAATTCTTGGACCGCTTCTCTTCTCTGTCTACATGGCATCACTACGTTCTGTCATTCAGAAACATGGCTTTTCGTATCACTGCTATGCTGATGACACTCAACTCTACCTCTCATTCCATCCTGATGATCCGACGATAGCTGATCGCATCTCAGCAAGTCTAACAGATATTTCTTGCTGGATGAAGGATCACCACCTTCAACTCAAACTAGCTAAGACAGAACTGCTTGTAGTTCCATCAAACTCATCGTTTCATCACAATTTCACCTTCCAGTTAGACTCATCAACCATAACTCTTTCAAAAACAGCCAGAAACCTTGGAGTTATGATTGATGATCAGCTGAATTTCTCAGATCACACTGCTAAAACTGCCTGGTCCTGCAGATTTGCTTTATACAATATTAGGAAGTTCAGGCCCTTTCTTTCTGAACATGCAACACAACTCCTTGTTCAGGCTCAAGTGCAGACTGGACTATTGTAATGCTCTCTTGGCAGGTCTTCCAGCCAGTTCTATCAAACCATTACAATTACTCCAAAATGCCGCTGCAAGATTAATCTTTAATGAGCCGAAAAGAACGCATGTCACACCTCATCAATTTGCACTGGCTACCAATAGCTGCTCGCATAAAATTCAAGGCATTAATGTTTACCTACAAAACCACCTCTGGCTCTGCACCCCTTTACCTAAATTAATTACTTCAGACTTATATGCCCTCTAGAAGCTTGTGTTCTGCAAGTAAATGATGCATTATTGTGCATCGCAAAGAGGCACAAAATCACTTTCAAGGACTTTCACTTTAACTGTTCCCTCCTGGTGAAATGACCTGCCCAACTCAATCTGAGCAGCTGAATCCTTAGCCATCTTCAAGAAACGGCTAAAAACACATCTCTTCCATCTTTATTCCATCTTTACCCTCTAACTCTATCACTCTCTATTCTAATTCTATTTTATCTGTCTTCTTTTTATTTAAAAAAAACCCCCACCAAAACAAAAAAAAACAACAACAAAAAAAAAAACACACACCCTTGACCCTCTATCAATTGCATATTTATTCTCTAACTGCTACTTTTTCTTTAAAAACTAACACTAGCTTTCTTTTTTCTATTCTATCTACTTGTTTTCTTTGGGAGAAAAAAAAACCAAAAAAAAAACCTTGCTATGTGTACTGTTGTAACAGATCTAGTAAGCTGTTACCTTACTTCTGTGATTAATTTTACTCCCAGTCATGAGGGGGCACAAGGGAGTTATTGTCAGTCAAGTTTCTCTAGATCAGAGAATATATATATTAGAGAGTGGAAGTTTGAGTAGGGAACACATGTGAGCTGGGAGTGTTTGCTCTGTGTATTTTCCTCAAACCCTTATTGAGGAACATTTGTGTTCTACATCTCAATGTAAGTTGCTTTGTTTCTTTAATATTATTAGAGGTTTTATAATGGGAAATGTACTTTGCTTCCTGAACCTCATGTTGTATTGTTTTTGTTTGTCTAGAGGGTTTTTGTATTCACCTGATTTTGAGGGCATCTCAACTGGTCAGTGTTTCTGATTTACTATTCACTTCAACTTTGGAATTTCTTCTGAATTACTTTATGGACTACTGCCGTGGATGATCTTGGACTTTATCCTTGTAATATCCTAACATCTACAATGCTGTGATGAACTAAGGACATTTGTGGTAACTCAGGACTTTAAATCTGATTAGACCTTTAAAAGGTTTTTGCCTCCAAGTATGATTGTGTATGAACGGACTGATAGCACTGCTACACGAAATATGGTCCAGTCATTTGAAATGTTTGATGCTGAAGTTGTATGCTCTTCTAAGGGAAATATAGTAAGCTATTCAATGGTGATGGACCCCCTTCATTTTTCTTTATGTGATATTTGATATTGTTGACTGTTACATAATTTGGCGCCCGAACAGGGACTTTGATCACCGCTTTAGCAAATTTCCTGAAGAGTGAGTTGAATGTGTGTTCTTTGAATTAATCATATGCTATGTTTCTCCAATATATTTGTGTATAACATCAATCTTTTCCCCATTTGTTCACCCAAGTTGTAGGTTACAATTTGTGGAAGCATTTGTAATTGATAGTTGCTTCATCTTTTTTAGTCTTATTCTTGGCAGAAACTCCTGCATGAGACAACACTGAGTCTATTCCAAAATGGATCCAGATTATACTTCCGAACCTTTCATGAACCGACGTGAGCCAGTTCAAGAACTGATACACTCCTTCAGTAGTTTGTATATAGAATCAGAAGGAGGGGCGACTGCTCCAGAAGAGGATAATGACTCAAGTTGTCTGCCACCTCCACCACCACCGGACGAGGATGAGGAAAGTTTGATTAGTCTGACCATTGCAACAAGGGTAAGTCAATTGGCATTCAGAATGGACAAGATGGAGAAAGAGAGCGTGGAACGTGTCCAGGGAGTAGAAAGATATGTTCAGAATTATCTTCAGCAGTACGACCGTCGTTTGACTGCTGTAGAGGGACAGATGCAAGATTTGGCAAAGCGAATGACCACTCAGTCATCTCTTGACACTCAAAGTCTGACAGAGTTGGAAGAGAAACTTGCTGACGTTGTAGAAAAGAAAAGTAGTCTCCTGAAGAAATCTCTAGAAGACCAACTGCAAGAGATGGGAAAAGCTGTGATGGATTGCATGAAAAGGAGAGACAACCATCTCCAGTCCTTGTTTTGTCTTACTCCTGGAGCTACTTCTACACCAACTATTACATCAACACCAGATGTACAGTTGACTCCCATGCTACACCAGCTGCCTTACAAAATGGCTGTAAAAATAGAATTCCCTAAGTTTGGGAGCACAGTAGATGAAGACCCAATAACTTACCTAGAGAAGTGCGCAGAATATTTAGCTGTACGTCCCATGAATGATGCTGAGATACTAGCAACATTGCCATCTGTGCTGACACATACAGCCAAGGATTGGTGGGTGGCCGAAAAGGCACAGGTTAAAACATGGAGTCAGTTCAAGGCTGCCTTTTTGCGGTCTTTCCTACCCGATGATCACGAGGTGGAAGCAGAAAGGAGGATACGAGAGAGAAAACAAGGGATTGATGAGGATATTCGAACATTTGCCTTCCAGTATCGGGCCTTATGTCTTAGACTTAAACCGACAATGACTATAAAGGAGATTCTGCAGGCTACCTTGAGAAACTGTAATCCCCGTCTTGCAAGCATTTTAAGAGGAACAGTAACTACCTTTGATGACCTGGTGCGCACAGGAACTTTGGTGGAGCGGGACATTGCTGAGGAAAGGGCATTCTGGAAGCAACGGCAGGCAGAAAGATCCTCTAGGAAAGGGGGCCCAGATAAGTCCATTAGAGGTAAGCCCGGGAGCCATAGCATGGCATTGTTAACAAGAGGTAATGTCAAACTTCTCACTTTGACTGTAATTTTGTGTAACCAACCTTGTGAAGCCATTGTGGATTCAGGCAGCTCATACTCATTAATCCAGGAGTCATTGTGGAGAAGATGGAAGGATCAGGCAGAGTCTTGGCAGTCCTGCCGGGGACAGACATTTGCCCTGGCCAATGGTTACATCCAGAGGGCATTAGGTGAAGTAACCTGGGAATGTACCCTGCAAGGATGCACAAACCCAGTGCGACTGTTTATTATGAAAGATGAAGACTTGGCTTTTCCGCTTATTTTAGGTCTTGAGTTCCTTGTGTCATGTAGAGTCAAGTTGGATTTTGGCACCTCCACATATTCATTGCCTGGACAAAAGGAAACATTACACCCTTTCTCTTGCTATGACCAACTACCCTCAGTTAACATATACTGTGCACTGCCAATAGTGCAAGTATCCAGTGACACTGTTAGTGCTATTAAGGATTTAGTAGATCTTGCTGATGCTTCCCAGACAGAGAAGAGGCGTTTAGAGGGATTGCTGCTGAATTGGCCGACTGTCTGTACAGATGGGTTGGGCCAAACATCTATTATTAAGCACCAGATCATAACTAGCGACTCTATTCCAGTGCGTAAAAGAGCCTACCCTGTTCCAGTCAATAAGCAAAACTTTATTGATGAGGAAGTCAAAGCCATGCTGAGTAAAGGTATAATATGGCCATCTACATCCCCATGGGCTGCTCCAGTAGTGCTAGTACCCAAGAAGGATGGAGGAATGCGTTTCTGTGTGGATTATCGCGCACTGAATGCTAAAACTCCACTGGATGGCTTTCCAGTGCCTCAGATACAAGATATCTTGGAGTCTGTCTACGGAGCTACGGTATTCAGTACACTAGATCTTAGGAGTGGATACTGGCAAGTGGCGACGGACAAAAGCAGTATCCAAAAAACTGCTTTTGTTACCAAGTACAACCAGTATGAGTTTGTTCATCTACCATTTGGGTTGAAAAATGCTGGAGCATTCCAAAGGCTGTTAAATGAAGTTCTACAAGATCTTATAGGCAAATGCTGTTTCGTGTACATAGACAACATTGTCATATACTCCAGAGACATCCAGCAACACTTCCAAGATCTAAAGAAGGTGTGTGCTGCATTGGAATTGGCTGGCCTAACACTAAACCTGAAGTGTAAATTGGTAAGAAAATCACTGACTTTTCTAGGACATGTCATTTCAGAGGAAGGGATCAAGATGGAGGATTCCAAAGTGAGTGCTGTCAGGAATTTTCCTACACCCAAAAATGTTAAAGACGTTGAGTGATTCTTAGGCCTTGCAGGGTGGTATCATCACTTTATTCCATATTTTTCAGAATGTGCTGCTCCACTTCATGCTCTTAAGAAGAAGGGGATACCATGGAACTGGTCTGAAGAGTGCCAACATTCCTTAGAAGACTTGAAAGATGCCCTGCAAAAGGCCCCAGTTCTCATGCCCCCAGACTCAAGTAGACCATTTAAGGTGCAAACTGATGCGAGTGACATCGGACTTGGGGCTGTACTGACTCAGGAGTCAGAGAGGGGAGAACATGTCATTGCCTATGCCTCCCGGCTGCTTCAAGGAGCAGAAAGATCATATGCCGTGCCAGAGAAAGAATGCCTTGCTGTGGTCAGGGCGGTTGAAAAGTGGGCACAATACTTGGAAGGAGCCCTTTTGAAGTCCTTACAGATCACGCTGCACTCATTTGGATATTCAACCATCCTCACCCAACTTCAAGACTTACTAGGTGGGTTATCAGACTCCAAGGGTTTGATTTTACTGTGAGGTACCAGAAAGGGTTATGTAATGTAGTGCTTGATTCACTGTCCCATGTAATGCCTGAAGAAGAGCCACTCGGATGTGTTGCAGTATGCCAAGAAAAAGATGTGAATGGAGAGTTACCCATTAACTGGGAAGAACTTGGTCGAAGCCAGAAAAGTGACCAATCATTGCAGCCTCTGTGGGATGAAGCGAAGCTTAACCCTATCGACCCCCAACGGATCCACTATGTTGAACAAAATAACTTTTTGTTCAGATGTATTCCTGATGGACAAAAGGGCTATACTTTGCAAGTAATCATCCCAAAAGATCTACGGCAGCAATTTCTCCAGTTTGCTTATGACAATCCTTTGAGCGGGCATCTTGGGCGCATGAAAACATTACATCGATTACTCAACGTGGTGTATTGGCCAGAAATTCAACAGGATGTATGGGATTACTGCAAGCGGTGCCAAGTCTGTCAGCAATACAAGCCGAACAATCCAAACTTTCTGGAACCCTTCAGTCTACTCCTGTAAAAGAACCTGGATACATGGTTGGCGTTGATCTTATGGGTCTGCTTCTGAGGAGCATGAAGCTGAATGAGTATTTGCTGGTAACTGTGGATTACTGTAGCAAGTGGGTTGAGGTATTCCCTTTGCGGTCAGCTAAGACACCTTTGATAACTAACATTCTTTTCAAGGAGATCTTCACTTGATGCGGGGTACCTACTTACTTGGTGTCAGGCAGAGGACCACAATTTACGTCACAACTTCTGAACGCTACCTGCAGACAATGGGGTGCCATTCAAAAACTCACCACTGCATACCACCCACAGACTAACTTGACAGAAAGGGTGAATAGAACTCTTAAGATAATGATTGCATCATACGTCAAGAACAATCATCGGAATTGGGACCAGTGGATCCATGAGTTCAGGTTTGCAATCAATTCATCTTGGCACGAGAGTACCAACTACACTCCAGCAGAGATTGCTCTAGGACGCAAGTTGAAAGGGCCTCTCGAACTATTCCAGTATCGTTCTCCTGATCCTGACCAATCTGCATACGAGGTTATTGAATGCCAGCAATCACTCTTGGAGAGAGTGAAAGAGAATGTCATGAGAACTCAGAGTAAACAACAGAGATATTACAACCGTAAGAGACGGCAAGAGTCTTTCCAAGAAGGGGAACTTGTCTGGGTTCGGGCTCACCCGTTGTCTCGTGCAGGGGACGCATTTACAGCCAAGTTAGCTCCCAAGTGGCAAGGGCCTGCCAAAGTTTTAAAGCAGCTGAATAATGTAAATTACAGAGTTGAGATGTCAACTGAACCCAAGCAGGTTGAGACCTACCATGTAGAAAATTTAAAAAGGTTCTACAGCCAGGTCAGGCCTTCTTCTGAAAGGGGGGGGTGTGTAACAGATCTAGTAAGCTGTTACCTTACTTCTGTGATTAATTTTACTCCCAGTCATGAGGGGGCACAAGGGAGTTATTGTCAGTCAAGTTTCTCTAGATCAGAGAATAAGAGGAGTGGGAAGTTTGAGTAAGGACACATGTGAGCTGGGAGTGTTTGCTCTCCATGCTTTCTCAAACCCTTATTGAGGAACATTTGTGTTCTACATCTCAATGTAAGTTGCTTTGTTTCTTTAATATTATTAGAGGTTTTATAATGGGAAATGTACTTTGCTTCCTGAACCTCATGTTGTATTGTTTTTGTTTGTCTAGAGGGTTTTTGTATTCACCTGATTTTGAGGGCATCTCAACTGGTCAGTGTTTCTGATTTACTATTCACTTCAACTTTGGAATTTCTTCTGAATTACTTTATGGACTACTGCTGTGGATGATCTTGGACTTTATCCTTGTAATATCCTAACATCTACAATGCTGTGATGAACTAAGGACATTTGTGGTAACTCAGGACTTTAAATCTGATTAGACCTTTAAAAGGTTTTTGCCTCCAAGTATGAACGGACTGATAGCACTGCTACACGAAATATGGTCCAGTCATTTGTAATGTTTGATGTTGAAGTTGTATGCTCTTCTAAGGGAAATATAGTAAGCTATTCAATGGTGATGGACCCCCTTCATTTTTCTTTGTGACATTTGATATTGGTGACTGTTACACTGTGTTAGGCTAACTGAGACTTGTCATATGCTTGCATGTTGTTGCTCTTTTGTTGGTTTTGATTGCTTCTATTGTCCTCTTTTGTAAGTCGCTTTGGATAAAAGCGTCTGCTAAATAACTAAATGTAAATGTAAATATTTTGAGTGGAAGCAGAAACACACTGTTTTCGTGCATGTCTCTTTAAAAGTAAATGAGCTGCTGCTCCCCGCCCCCTTTTCCAGAATAGGGCTGTGACTTTACAGCTTGTACATCAGATATTCTGCCAAAAAACTTTCTGCCAAAAAACAAAAAAAATCTATTTGCTTTTGATTATCATGTCTATTGCACAGACATCATGCCTTTTAAAGCCATATTAGTTTAAACTTTTGATATACGGTTTTCTGAGCACACACACGCCAAAGCAAGCACACATAAAGTGGCTGTCACATGGCATGTGAGTACTAAACCAAGTGCTCTTTCATGTCTTACTGTGCTTAAACTGTCAAAAAGTTTGTTAAAAACATGCATAAGTTAAAAGCTCTAGCATACAGATAAATGGTTCGTGTGCGGCTCACTCAGGGCGGGGTCACGCTACGGCAGTGTCCATCAATAGTCATGGATGGGGCTTGTAAAATGTGATGTCACTTTTTACAGATTCTGTAATCGGCTTGCTCTGAGACACTGCTTATGTTCTATAGGGATTAAAGGAGTGGTTGACTACTTTTTTCTAGGCTTGACTGTGTTTATGGGGTGCACTCTAACGTGTTAATGCTTTGTTTAAAATAAAAAAAAAAACACATTTTTCACATAGTTTCTACATCACTTTGTCTCTTCTCCAGTGAATGCTCTGATGATTTCCTGGTTTTATGAAGCCCCTCCCTCAGAAATATGCAATGGGCTCAGATGTGCTGTGATTCCCCAAACCGGCTAGTGCACGTCCAGAAAAAACGCCACGCCCCTCACCTCACTTGCATGTGCTCCAGTGTTGTATTGTTTTTTGTTTTTTCTTGTTGTTGTCTCATACTTTTAGATACGGTGTTATTTGTAAATGCTACTGCTTATGTTAGCATTTAATACTTATAATTAGGATAATATATTTTATCCTGCTTTAATACAGCAGAATACGTGATTGCATTGTAGCATTTTTGTAAAGTAATTGTTAAATTTGTAAAAGTAAGAAGTGTTTGTTAGCAAGTATTGCTCGCTACCACAGCAACTGCATGATTAGATTTTTTTGTGCACCCCTAGTTTTGATGGCATAGCAAGAACTCTTCTTCTTCGCTAAAGCAGCGCAACATGGCCTCGCCTCATTTGTTGCATGTTCCTGGGGGCAGGGTTTAGGTACATTTCAGGGTTTGTGATGTCACCAACCCGGGAAGTAGCTCGTTGTAGTCCCTTCCAGCCATAACTGTAGGCATTAAAGGGGACCTATTATGCCCCTTTTTACAAGACGTAAAAGAATTCTCTCATACCCCCAGAGTGTATATGTGAAGTTTTATCTCAAAATACGAGACAGATCATTTTTTTTTAAAGCTTGTTAATATTGTCACTTTTATAGTATGGGCCAAAATGCGCTGTTTTTGTGTATGTCCCTTTAAATGCAAATAAGCTGGTGCTCCCAGCTCCCTTTCAGAAGAGTGTGGAGCTTCAAGAGCTCATGCTCTGACAATACCAGTGCTATCCTTTGCAAATAAACATTCCACTATTAGAATCAGAATCAGAATGAGCTTTATTGCCAGGTATGTTTACTCATACGAGGAATTTGTTTTCGTGACAGAAGCTTCCACAGTGCAACAGAGTAACAGTGACAGGACAAAACATAGATAATAAAAGCATAAAAATAGAACAAGTAAATAGGGAATAACAATATACAAATTGACAATTGTATGTACAGGTATATTAGAACAGACAGTTCTGTATGTACAGTGTTATGTGGCGTGACTTATTTAATACGACATCCCCTGATCAGTCCTCTGCAAAGGTCAAACCGAAACATCTGAGCAACATTGAATTTGATTTGAGTGATCTTTTAGTACAGGGGGTGCAGCGACGCCAGGTCAAAGAAATCAAGAA
>JAFVLL020032118.1:0-38852 GCA_021397915.2 Tor tambroides | reverse complement strand
TATCTGGAGCGGTCGAATAGGGAATCTACACATATCTATGGTCTGCTCATCACTCCACGGAAGAGAGGGGCGGAGTCAGCAGAGCTCACTAGCATTTAAAGCAACATGGACTAAAAAAACGGTGTGCTGAAAACAGAGCTGATTTTGACAGGGTAAAGGAGGTGTTTTTTACACTACCATTGAGAAATTTTAACCAAAGTATGTTATAGACTTTTCATTAAGACCCTAAAGAATCATATCAACTTGTGTAAAATGGGCATCTGATGACCTCTTTAAACTAAATAGTACATAACTGCAATATCATTCGTCTGTTTGGTTAAAAAAAAAAACATTTCGTTTAAAAAAAATTAAACATATTACTGTTGAAAAAAATTTTTTTTTAAACAATTAAACATTTTATTCAGCAAAGATGCATTAACTTGCTCCAATGTGACAGTAAGGACATTTATAACGTTACAAAACACTTTTATTTTATATAAATGCTGTTCTTTTGAACTTTTCCATTCAAAGAATCGCGAAACAATGTACTATAGTTTCTACAAAAATATGAAGCAGCACAACAGTTTTCAACATTGATAATAATCAGAAATATTTTTTGGGCACCAAATCAGCATATTAGAATGATTTCTGAAGGATCATGCGACACAGAAGACTGGAGTAATGATGCTGAAAATTCAGCTTTGTATCACAGGAACAAATTACATTTTAAAACATATTTACATAGAAAACAGTTATTTTAAAATGTAATATTATTTCACAGTTTTTAATCAAATAAATGTAGCATTGGTGAGCATAAAATTTTGTTCCAAAAATAAATCATTTGAATGGTATTTTCTTCTTGATTTATATTTATATTATACATATATTTATGTCATATAATTTGTTTATTCCATTGATTATGATAAGTATTAATTGAACATCAATGCCTTTGATCATCTTGCAACAGCAATAAGCCACTCTAGGCCATGCGTTGCGGTCTTTTTACTGCTTTACTTTATCAGTCCACGATGGAACTTAATTTCATCGACTTGGCCGAGTGAAAACCATCCCCAGTCGTACTAAAGTAAAGCCAGATGAAAGATGCTTTATTAAACGACTTTGGGCCAGTCCATCGCGCTCTCCTTCAAACAGCACATAGCGTCTATTGAGCCTCCACCCGCGAGCCATTCAACAGACAAAATCTCTCAGAGATGTCAATATGTTGTATTGATCTCAATAAAACATGAAATTAAATATTGACTGACTGCTCTCTTCCAGCGCCGCGGCAGAAATAGCTAAAGCAAAGTCCTAAAAAAAATTCAGGCCAAAGCACACAAAAGCCTGATTGTTCTTTGAAAACATTTGCACTTCACAGTGCATGTCTGGATTCACATGCAGAGTTGTTTCGCTTGAATAAACACATATGAATTTCATTCAGGATTAATTATAGAGTAGTAGCGTTTTAACCTATCGAAACGACGTAAGCGACAAAAGTGGGTGACATATCTTTGGCTTCAGAAGCCACACACGTCACACACACACACACACACACACACACACACACTTATCCCTGGAGCTGCGCCTTTCCTGACATGGAACGCTGCATTTGCCCAAGCATTTCACCCTGTGACAGCTTCCCTCCCCCAATCCCAGAGGGTAAATGCAGTTCATATGGGCAGAGGAGGAAAAAAAGATGAATGAGAAAGTGATGAGAGTGTTGGAGAGAGGGAGAGGAGAAGAGGAGGAAGAGAAGATAAAGATGACAGGGCAGTAAGGATATTTTTCCGTTGGCCCCATCAGGCTTGTAGTCCAGATTTTCATTGGCTCTGCAAACATGTCAGCATTTTTACTTGTCATTTGAAAAAAATAAAATAAAGTTAATAAATAAATCCACACATGGAATCTTGCACATTTACAGATTAAATATAAACTGACAATGCAATCAACTACTTATAAGAATTCAGCAATCTCTGCAGTTAATAACACATTCCACACAGTTTACAAAAATAAAAAATAAAACTAAAATTAAAAAGAGCCTGTTTTGTTTGTCATTTTCAACTCATTCTAACAGATGCTTCCAAAAAAAGACCAAAAATCTATATATCTGTGTACAGTAATTAAGGTTATTTTTACTCAAAAAATAAATAAAAATTCAGTAACAACTGGAATTTATACAGTCCTAGCTATTATTGCAATTCCATTACATTCATAAAATTTGATTTTTTTTTTCAGTTGGAATCTCTGTCATTCACTAATTTCTATACATCTTTAGCCCATTGCATGTTTGCTTATTTAATATTGTGGCTAATTTGATCATGCTTTAAGCTACCATATTTCAATTTAGTCTATAAAATCTGCACCAACCCCAGAAAACGAAAAACAAAAATTAAGAAACAAATTAATAAATGAAATTAATAATAATATAAATTAAAAAAAAAAATAATAGCACTGAATATAGTTTTTAACAGAATAGAAAAAAAGATCATATATTTTACCTGGACCTTTTGATTTGGTTTGTCATTTTCCAAGTCTAGACAATGCTTCAATCAGCAGAATTTGCAACAATAACGTTCAATAAACAACAAGAGTTAAATCCAAGAGTTTACGAGGCATAGAAATACACGTCAACTAAACAGATGTGGTGGAAATGTAACACTAGTTCAGCTGGACAAGTGACAGAGTCCTGAAACTCTTACATTCTTCTGTACCTCAAGACGAGTTCCTCAGAGAGACTGACATGACCTTGAGGAAACGCTGCGGTTTATTCATGCAATCACTCATGAGAGCAGAGCCAGAGTTCACGTCATTATTTATTAAAGTTAAAGAAATTATTAAAGTAAAAGAAGTTAGTAAAGAAATATTTTGGCCTCAATTCAAGTTAGCCTCTATCAACAGTAACTGTGGTATATTCATTACCACATGAAATTGAACAATAATAATTACACACAAACCGGAATAACAGTACCTTGTTTTGGTGTTTAGAAATAATAGGTTATGATATTCTAATATCTCACTGCACAGCTATATCCCCTTTTTATTCAAAAAGGAAAATTTTAATTATTTACAACCAAACCCTATTAAATTGTAAACAGACCTCTCTTATCCCATCTTGATAGCTCAACCAATTTTAAGTCTAAATGGTCAATTTCTGAAACTGCTGCAATCAACACAAACTCGTGTCACTTTCAATCTGCTGACCAACAAAGAACAGAAGATTTTTGTTCATTTCCCCCGGTGGTGCCCTTCGCTCTGATGGAGTGACAGTGGCCATTCACCGCTTTTCAAATCCAAAGAACAAAAACTTCCCAATAGACTAGCAAACGCAGAAACAGCACAAAAATAGACAGACAGACTGAGAAACATGCTGACAGAAAGTGTGAGAGAAGCACTGACATGTCCAAAAAAAAGGAAAAAATAACATGCACACAACTGCTGAGAATCACCAATATATCAGTTCAAACTGTTAGTTTAAAAAATGATTAAAAATTCCAAAGCAATGATTTATTTGCATACATGACTGAAACATGTAAACAAATGAGAATTTTTAAATATAGAAATACATTAATCCCCAAACTTTTTGTCAGCCAAACCTCTTTGACCGAAAATCTTGTTAAAATAAGTTAATAACTCAATAATTTATTGATCACATTTGCATGTTCTCTAATGCTGGTTATTGGTCACGTGACATGCAGGTAAACAAATAAAATAAAGTCAAATAATTTTTTTTTTTTTTTTTTCAAAAACATTCTGAATAAAAAGTGGAACAGGGAAAGCCCCGAGTGTACATGCACAGATCATTAAATCAATTAATATCAATTAGAAAAATGTGCACATGGTGAGCAATCAGTCTGCGCTCAACGTCTTGTTTTCCCTCAAGGCACATCAGCATACATTCAGCATAATGCAGAAAACATGCCTCTCTCCACAGCTCTCAGACACACACTAATCAATATATGAGAAAACAAACACTCAATCTCAAGTGTACACGACTTGTTTTTTATCTTTCACATCTGACGGCAGAAGATCAGATCAAACAGTAATAATACAGGAAATTACGCAAGACCAAGTGCATTATGGGTATCAATTCTGCATATTCTCCATCTACATGAAATAAAACTGGTACAACTTTCAAGACATCTTTGTTTTACAAAGTTACAAAACCTAGTAAGCTGCCTATGTAGGCAGAATCTCAAGATAACACAAATCCTAATATCTAAATACCTTGATATTAAAGTATTGCATATATGCATGCTTCACAAAGCATAAATCGCATAATGCATGCTATGTGGAAAAGTAAATCTGCACTAATTATTAATGATTATTATTCATAATCTCAATTATTTTCATAAAACTTCAAACAAAACAATACAGTCAAAATCTATACTATTTTGATCTGATTAAAAAAAAAGACAATCCTATAGCCATTTATTAAGGCAGACAATGTGTGCATATACTCCTATACTGCGTTAAGTTCAGTGAGAGAGAAGACACCTCAGCATTACTCTGGTTCACTGAGTATGCAGAAACACTGTCTTTATGTCCAAATCACCCTGAGCAAAGCCAAAGTCATGTTTTCTTGCTCAATTAAAGAGATCTCTCTCTCTCTCATGCCCAGGAGCATCACTGGCACTAGCACTGACAGCGGACATCCATCAGTCTAATGCCTCGGAAATATGAACCTGTGTGAGAGTTTGAGAGCAAGTGCATTAAATCATAAGGACTACACTCAGCTGACTGAACATACACTCTCTGGAACCTCATTCTAACCAATAAGAGATCAGCAATAACTGTGTTTACATGTAAAGTAAAATAAAACACAAAATAAAATAAATGTTAATAAAATAAAAAAGAAAAGAAAATTAAGTGTAATAAATAGACTAAAGTATAATAATTAGTGTTTTAATTAAGTTAATTTAATTAAAATAATTTAATTTACTTTAGCATGTCAAGTAGAAAGTTTAAACATCAAATTTATGATTACATTCAAGTTCTACCTTTGAATGAATGAATGAATGAATGAAAAGTTTAAAAAAAAAAAAAAAAATATATATATATATATATATATATATATATATATATATATATTTCTGGAAAGTGTCATTAACATTCCAACAGCTATGCTTGTAGCTCTGAGAATAAATGGGATAACTAGAATATAGACCATAGTTGAAAAATGATATGCATGAAAAGTGGTCAATAATTTCTGAATACGGTCACGTCTCACGTAGGTGTGGAATGAACTGGAAGCTGATTGGCAGGAGTGTCCTGAACTAGAGGTGAAAAGTTTTAGTGAGTCATGCTTTGCGCAGCTAAAAAAAAAAATTTGACATTTAGATTCATGGACATTGATTTTCCAGTGCAGGCTGGGAAAAGAGTTTTTGGAGAAGATACCTATGAATTAATTATGCTCTTGTTCAGCTGAATAAAAGTAATTCAATTCAGGAATACAACATACATGCATGTGGGGAAAAATAACAAAATAAAAGTGACAAGGAAGTGAGTGACTGAAATATGTCAGATTAGAAAAATAAAATAAGTTGCAATTCACAGATATTTTAAACTGGCTGACTAAAAAGAGCATCAGCCCAACAGCAGGCAAAGAATGAAGCCCACTTATCTTCATGCTTCAACAGCATCAGAACCAAATACCAAAATGTCACATCTAGGGATGGAGGCTGACAAATAACTCCAACCAAACTATCAATCACAACTATCAGCATTAGTGCAACTGACAGCAGCTCACAGCCGCCACGGTCCCCTGAAAGAGCTGCCTCTCAAAATGACACTCACTCCAGCGTCTCAGCTCATTGGCTGGCTAATTAACCGACGCCCACTTCATCTCTGACACATCAACTCCAAAGGGTTTCCAAAAAATCTGTCCGAGCCCAGAGACATTTGACTGGGGAATGCAGCTCGTAATTGAAAGTCATCACCACATGCTGATCTGATGGTCTTGAGGGGGTGAAAAAATATTTACGAAGCACGCGCATTAATTATTAAAGTCTCTCCATGACCTTAAGCAAAGAAAATATTAGGTTTGAGCTGGCCGTACATCAGCCGAGCCAGCTGAAAGATTAAACGATTCTGCAGTGCTGGAACTGCAGTAAAAGAGAAACACAAAGCCTTTCAAACCATAAGATTTGTGCCTGTTTGTAACTTGTGATGCTGCTCCAAGGACATTAAAGTCAACATGTAAAAATGTGCTTGCAACACATTGATACATCTGTAATGTGTTTTCAAATAAAACTAAATAATTTAAGAAGAAGGGGGAAAAAAGAAGTGCTGAAATATTAAATAGCGATCCTTTGGGCACATTTATCAACAAATAAAAATGGCCAAACAACACACTATTATCAGCAAAAATACATGTTTGTTCAGTACAAAACAAGAAGTTTATTAAAAAAAAATTTTTTTAAAACAATTGTTTGAAAGAAATCAATATTTTTATTTAGCAAGGTCACATTAAATTGATTAAAAGTTACAGTAAAGACATTTTTAATATTGCAGAAAATGCTGCTCTTTTTAACTTTTTAGTCATCAAAAAAATGCAACAACATTTTAAAACACTGTCACATTTTACTCTATGCAGCATTTTATTTCACACAATACATATTTCAACACACACAGTGCTGGGTAGTAACTGATATGTAATCTGGATTACAATCAGATTACAAAAATTAGATACTTGGAATTAGATTACATTACATTTTAAACTGTTCGTAATCAGATTACAGTTTTTATTACATGAGATTACATGATTACATACAATGAGTTAATTATTCATAATTTGATCATCTGATTCACCCTAAAACTTTTTTCCTTTCTTAAATGTTACGTTTTAAAATTCTACTTTTATACATTCGAAAAGTCTTCGAAAAGCATTTCATCAGCTCACAAAACCCTATAGCTCATTCATGAACCCCAGTTCCCCTAACAAAGAATGACTTATTTTAGATCAAAAAAGTAATGTAAAACTTTCTCTTTTTTTCTCATGTTTTATATACTTAAAATGTACATACTAAAAACTATTTAAAAAAAAAAAAAAAAGGTCAGAAGTTATTTAAATTTCAAAATAAGGGCCCGGTTTTAGCCTAAATCAGGATTATGCCATAGTTCAATTAGGACATTTAAGTAATTTTTATAAACGTGCCTTAGAAAAAACATTACTGGTGTGCATCTTGAGAGAAAACAAAGGCACTGATATATTTTAAGATCAGTCAATGCAAGTTTCTTTCATTTGAAACAGCTCAGACTTACATTTTAGTCAAGGAGCTTAAGCCTTGTCTTAAGCCTTCACCAGGGGAAGATGAGACAAAATGAGATTTAAAAATTTAAGTATATCATATTAAATTTTAAAAATAGATCTTTTTAATATATTTCTCATCAAATAAATGCAGCCTTGTATTTCACACTTTTTATTTTTAATGAAAACCGACCAGACTGAATGGACGGTTTCACCACTGGAGCTTTGAGAAAATTAATAGCAAATGTTTATTTTATCACTAAATCTTTCCCAGATGGTCTAAATATAAAAAAGACTGTAAGTGAGCCATGTTTAATAAAGTAGAGAAGCCACACTCATGAAACGAAACCGCATCAGTTGTATGATTTGTATGATATGGGTCTGTCTGTGCTCTGCCAGCGAAGAACAGGCTTTTACAAGCTCTAAAACTGCACAGGGAATTAGGAGAGGGCTTCCATTCCCCTTCAACAGCTGACTTTTACAGCTTCTCCAGTGTCGTGCGTTTACACCCATAATCCGTTGCCTGTTAGTGAGGGCCGGGGCATAGGCTGAGGCTCCTAGTGTGTGTGTGCGTGCGTGCGTAGAGGCCTTTATTCATATGAGCTGGTGATTTAGGGTTGCAGGGAAAGCCTTTCTGTCAAGTGTCTCTCCTTCATCACAGGACCTCGGCCATGAATTACAGAAAGTGCCGAGACCTGCAGAGGAACCTGACAGCACTTACATGCTTGCATCTGCCCTAACACACACACACACACAGACAGAAACCGCTCTGAGACTGAGCGATAGATTTATGGAAAGCCACAAACCCAATAGAATGGAGAGTGACACTGATTTTCATTTCACTGGATGAGAGAGCATGTGAGAGAGGAACTGAGTCAGTATGGGATAAACAGAAATTCAGCAATGCTAAGAACAAAAACTAGCACACTTTAGCTCTGTCAAGAATAAGAGGTATCATTTCTATCAGATTCCACGTGAGACAATATTTCACTCGGGAAGAGATCTGCAGATAGCTTCAGGCTGTTCACACTGGAAGCGAAGTTCACTGAAGTGAATTTTAAAGACTGACACAGGTGCAGATACCTAGAGACCAGGATCAGTACAATGCTGATACATAATTTTAAATTTAATGAGTTCAAAAGTCACTGAAATCAAACAAACACAATATTTAACTGAAATTCACACACTGAAAACTAAAAGTGCCTATAATGCCATTGTTGATAATTTCCAATAGGACAAAATAACCAGTTTATGAGCAGCTTTAAGTTCTAAGAAGACTTCAGCAATAAAAACATAGAAATACCTACATAAAATTGCATACCAAAAATTGACTTTGCATGGGTTAATTTTAAAATGGCAAATTAAAATGGATAATTTTACACTATGTTAGCGTCGCTATTAGAATAAGATAAACTAAAGATATAAGTCCAGAGACCAGAAACTAATATAATATAATTAGTGCTGTCAATTGATTAAAAAATAAAATAAAATTAATTAAATCGCACATTTTTTTCTGAAATTATTCGCTGGTGGCCAACCCTAGCGTTCAATATTTTTAACGCGTTAAACTGAAAAAATTAATCGCCTGCATTAACACGCTAATTTTGACACCACTAAATATAATATAATATAATATAATATAATATAATATAATATAATATAATAACTAAACTAAATTCTAAATATAAACATTAAAATAAAAATTGTTATTATAAATAAATTATTAATGGTCAGACAATAGTCAATTAAATTTAAAGGAAGGTAGGTAAGATAACAAGATGTTTATATAAGAGTATATTACATTAATTAAAAAAATTAATATTCTTTTTTTATTATTAATTTCATATAGCTACGGAATGACTGGTGCAGCATGTCAAAACCTTAAAAGTCTCTATGAAGAAAAGGATTATTATGAAGAAAAGAAAAAACAACAACATCCTGCACATCACAAAAGAAACACGTTGCGTAGCATCTGTCACAACACGTCAGAACAGGCACTTCCAGTCTATACAGCTGTGTTAGGCTACACCGTGTTCAGGGACTTTCTGTTTGCCAGTCAAAACAAAATCCACTGTTCACGGTTTAATAACAAACTCAGCAACTTTTTTCCATGGATTAGCCACAGCGAATAATTCACTACGCAGCAGAACAACAATAAAGCGGCAAACAATCTTCTTGATTTGATTTGGTCTCAGGCATGCGACAAGTATGGAGCGAGTGTAGGACTTGAGCTCCCGCAGCGTGACACAATCGCAAAAAAACAAAGAGCCTTGACAGAAAGGGTCCGCGTGTGACTGAACCCCATGCACGGAAAGAACAGCGACAAACACAGATGTCAGCCCAAATTTACCCATACTGCATGCATGGCAGGGCTTTACCACACCTCTAGGGTGTATACTTTGAGTACAGAATGAATAAATGGAAAAAACCATGGGACAAATGGGATAATTTTAGCTTGCCGTCTTCTGCAAATGGTATTTAAATTCGCAATTATGCATTCATTGCGATTTGATCTGACAGCCTCAGCCTTCCAGGCAGGAGAGGGGGGTCTGTTATTACGCCAACTCTTTAATTGCTTTTGGAAGCGGCAGGCCCAAATCAGCCATCTATTTGGATGATGCTCATTGTGGTTCTCCAGCAGCCAAACATCAAAAAAAATGGCAGAAAACTGAATCGGGTTTGTTCGGGTATGAAACAAAGGGCATCCTGAGATCGTCTGGCCTCTAGTCTTCAACAAAAAAGAGCCCGAGGACGTCGGAAAGAACCCCCTTGGCGCTACAGTCCAATGTGTTTTTGGTTCAAGAGTGTCAGCCAACACGTAATCCGTTCCACTTCAGAGGGTCTCAGGACATCTTCAAGATGGTGACAAAACGTGTCATGCTTTGAGCAAATGCATAACATCTTTGCCGCCCCCATTTCATCAGGGTCACTAGAACGTTCCTCTTTTGCACTGAAGCGGGTACTTGGAAGTCGTCCAAAACGGGAATCATCTGAAAAGCTGGGGGACACATTATAAAACTACTCAGCCTGACTCATGTATATGAATTACTTGACATGACGTTCACCCAGAAGTCCTGCACGTCTCACTGACAGGCTTTGGTAAATAAGCACTGGTTATAGTCGGATCGCCGCTTACTGCTTGCTTGTTGCCAATGCAACCACTTTTCAGTAGCTTTAGCTTGGTCTTTATGTTGTCATTTTACACAGAATTTTATTGTAATATTTAAATCATTTTTTAAATGACTGTAAAAAATATTTAAATATTAAAAATTTTATAATATAATTGTGTATTACATTAAACTAAATTCAAATTATAAACATTAAAATAAAAAAATATTTACATAAAATATTATTATAAATCAAAAATAAAACAAATGGTCAGACAACAGTCAATTAAATTTAAAGAAGGTAAGACAATAATTATATTATATAAATGTAAAAAATGAAATTAACATTTTTTTTTTTTTTTTTAATTCAGCTACAAAATGACCACACACACACTCTCTCAAATGTTTGGGATAGTTACGTTTTTGTTTTTTTTTGTTTTTTAAGTTTTTGAAAGATGTCTCTTTTGCTAATCAAAGCTGCATTTGATCAAAAATACAGTAAAAACTTTTTATTACAATTTATTTACAATATTTATGTTATATTATTACAATTTAAAAGAACTCCTTTCTATTTTATTATATTTTATAATATAATTTATTCTTGTGAAAGCATAGTTGAATTTTCAGCACCCATTACTCCAGTCTTTAGTGTCACATGATCGATCAGAAACTATTCTAACATGCTGATTTAGTGCAGAAGATAGGTAGATAGGTAGGTAGATAGATGGATAGATGGATACTGTTTTTAGTCCCCATTAATGGCTGCTGCATGCTTGGTTGAGAAACTGAACACGTGTTTTAGGGTGAGGACACGCTTGGAAATGTTCAGACATGCAGTTGGTTTCCTTGTGCGGATCAGATGGACAGCTTCACTCCTCCAAGTTCCTGATCACACACAAGTGACGTAACATATGACAGAAGAATGCGTTAGCAAAACACACAGCTGATTTGGTTCAACTGCAGTAACCACGACAACCTCCAGATATGCAGTGCTATGATGATGCCTCGTCTGAGATGTTCTAGGTTCTGTGAGCAGACAAAATCAGCCACCAAGAAATCCCAGTGGCATTCTGTGCCACGGCGCCCTATATTTAGCTGACAGACCCTTTCAGATATCCTTCAAGAAGCGTGCTGACACAGACCTGAGCTCCTGCTTAACACAGTTTCCCATAACCCTTAGCAATAAAATCAGTCCAAGAACAGGCAAACTTTCTGAAAGTAATCATCATGCAGTTGGCAGCATCTCAGTGTCAATTCTACATGAAATAAATTCGCATCATACAGAAGATAAATAAAGTAGGTCACTCACATGACGAATGGAAACAATGGCAGTAACTGCAGGGACAATCCATGATAAAGCACACAGGCATATACAACAAATAAATATTTTTGTCATTAGAGGTTGCAGTTCAGAATTAGTTCTTTATTTTGCATGAGTCACACTGAATTATGATCTTAATTCCATTCAGGTTGTTTAATTAAAACTATTTTGGACGCCACATTGGTGAATCACTAGGGAGTGATTCAGAATATTTATGGCTTATAGGGCTGCACAATTTATCGAATAAATTATCGAGATTATGATTATGGCTAAAAGGTTTCATTAGTGCATTCCATTCTGGTATTCTTTTTGCAGTGGTTGAGCTTTGTAACCAGTGACAGACATGAATGCTGTTGCAAAGGCTTTTAAATTAAGGCCTTTAGCTTTAAAAATGACAACAAGGCTTTAAGTAACAGTGTTTTTTGTTTAATTTCTGTAAGAAACTACAATTAAAACTCAAAATGAAACTTTAGAACCAAAGCAAAAAGTGAAAAGTGAACTGAGCCATGAATCCATATGAATCCATTTTCAAGTCCAGGTACAAATGTGAATGCAAAGAGAACTGTTTTTTTTTTTAACTCACCAAGTCAAATGAAAGAGGTTTGAGTCTGGTTCTTTTTAAAGGACTCAAGTGTGAACAGATCTAGAGAATGAGGATTCTTTCGTCCTGGGTTCAATTTGATTTCACAAGGCACAATTCCAAAATGGACCAAAATTTGTACTAAAGTCTTTTACTATCAGCAAACTGTTACCGTATTGGTCAATTTTCGTGTTCCATTTACATTAACGAGCAATTGGACCGATTGCAAATGCTATGTTCATAAATGAAGGCCTATCGTAATTAAGAATAACTTTCTAACCTTGGTTAGTGTAAATCGCAATTATTAAAGATAACGTGACAACTGTAGTTTACATGCATTATATTATTTTTTATTATATTATATTATTACATTATATTATATAAGATTTTCTGGGTTCCAGTGTGAATAGAAAGTGGACCACGATTGAACAAAAAGATAAATATTTAAATTTTTAAAATATCAATTTTCACAGCATTAAAGAAAAACATATGGGCCTATTTAAATACATAATTCCAAGTAAAATATACAAAAATAATGTACTAGGCTTAAACTGTCATGATATAAACAAAAGAGACAGATAAAGAGTTGCAAAAAAAGCACCAGATTCTGAATCAAATTCTCTAAACTAGATGTCAAAATGAAGAACTAGATGTCTTAAATTGAAGAATTATAGGTTATTTAACCTGCAGTAATCTCATTTAACATTCTGCGATTTTAACGCTTTTTTGTTCTTGCAGTAAAAGCAACAGAAATCTTTTCAGACAAATTTTACTGTAAAAACTTAATAAATAGAGGGTTTATATATATATATATATATATATATATAAATAAGGGTTGGGCGATGTCTACAAAATTGACATCGGACGATGTCTACAGTGAAACATCGCGATGTACGAGACATCGGGGGGCGGGGCTGGGGGGGGTGTTAGGGGGTGTGCCTGAAGCGTGAATCCGTATTCAGAAAGACACAGAAAACAAATAACGATTGCTAACGGTTGCCTTTTACATTACAGTACATAAAGTACATTTGTGTTGGGGGATCACAATGCTGGCTCAACATCGTGATACCTATCAGCCATCGGCGATGGATGATGGCATCGTCTATCGGCCCAACCCTAATATATTATAGAGTCCTGTAGAAGTCCTGTAGCTTTACACTGGAAGAAAATATGCCTGTGGTAAAATGCAGCAAGGTATTTCAATGTAGAGTGGCCGGCGATTTTCTTACATCAGCAAAACAGATACTGCTCATTTGTTACAGCACGTCGATCCAATTTCCTCCCACCCATCATAAATAAACACCCACCAGCAGCAGGCGGCCCATTTTCACCATTACGGAGCAGTGAGATCTTTGCAGAAGCCCGAGTCGCCATTGATCTGTGTGCAAGCGGATCGGAGGAGTCCACTCGGTGGCCCAGTGGGTGCAGTGCTTCGGCGTGTGATTTTTTACAGGGAGACAAAGATAGAGAGTCTTAGCAGCAGCTTGAACAAACAGACAGCATCTAAGCCGCCAGTGTGGCCATTTCCCCAATCGCTAACCACATAACTCAGACAAACGGAAAGATTGCGCAGGCCCTCGGGCTGACCAGAGCCAGTGCGAAGGGTCGAAAATATCCGCCAACGTCTCCGAAAAACAGCACATAAACTGGCTTGCTTTGAAATAATTATGCACAGCTCAGCGCACAAAGGAGGAAATCTGCAGAAGAGGTCTCGGGGTCCGCAGCTGCTCACAAGACTGGAGACGTCAGCAGAAAAGACGAGCTGGATTAGAGCCACGCTCTCCATCATCCTTGTAAACTAAAGCAAGCTCATGTCAGAAACACAATTGTTGAGAAGGCTTAGAATAGCTAAATCCCCTCAGACCGCAGTCTGACACAAACCTCCTAGCGAGAGACGAGCGGTCAGGCGGCCACCACACCAGGCACACGTCCCTCAAGGACACTTTACAAAGCGCAAAGCAAACAAGCATTACGCTGCAACTCTGAGGAGATAAGAAGGCATTATTTTGCCTTGTCTTTGGCCATTTGCGATGTCTTCCATGCTGTTGCATGTTGCACGAGGGCTTCGGCGGGGGAAACGGAGCCAGATGTGCCCGGGTCTCCGGCGATGGGGCTGATTCACAGAGACAGGGGCCGAAACGCTGCGAGGCTTGAACATTCTCCACCACTGAGACCTGGCGCTCGTAAACTCCTGTGAGGCTCTTTCCCATCAAGCCTGAAAATGTCTGTTTGGTTTATCAGCTTTGAATTGCTACAGCTAAACACAACATTACGCAGCTCGTCCGCTGAGGTTTTGTTTAATGGAGGAGACGTGGGGTTTTACTAAGAGCAGGCGGTTTTTGGGGCCGTAGAGATGAGAACAAAAAGGCTGAACTTCTGTCCTGCATAAATACTGACCATCTGTCATCTAGATCAAAGAAGCCCATAATTTTTACCATGGGCACTCACACCTTTTCGCTGCAAAAACACACTGATATCCTGAAATGAGAAACCATATTTTTATCATAACAACTGATAGACTTAAAGATCAATTGAAATCAACTTATAACTAATACTACTGGACATTCGGATATTGTAAGCAAATAATATCTCAGCTTTTTACCCTCCGATTCAAACAGTAAACTATAATTCTATGCTAGATATACAAAAGCACAAAGTAATTTATCGTCTTTTCTACTTATACTGTACATGAAAACTATAGCTTAAATTATTGCCAAATTTTCAGTATTGCTGCTCTAAAACAGATGGATTAAAAAAATGGATTTTTTTTTTTTTTTTTTGACATTAATATTGGCCAACACTTTCTAGTTGTTGCATCCCTAATTAAAATTAACTTACAAATAATATAAAATATTTTATTAATATAAATATATCACATATAAATTGAAAACTTAAAAATATAGGCCTATATATTAAATAATTAATTATTACCATTAATTATACCAGCTAAAATTTCAATATAAATGCAATAAATAAATAAATTAATTAATTAATTATACTTACGATTAATACTTAACTCTTAACTTAATAAGGATCAAATATAGGTATTTTACACTTTTGCATTCAAATGAAATAGACTTCCAACTAATGCTATAAATAAAATCTTGGAAATTAATTTTCAGGCATCCATATCTCATGAGAACTTAATGCTTTACACGCTTGCTTATCATATAGCACAAAGCCACTGTGTTTCCCCAGACTCACACACTCAATACCGCAATTAAAGCATCATCGCCGAAACCCATATTTCTGCATAATTGACACTTTCTAAACCAGGAACTGTAAAACAGGGACACGATATTCTTCATTCAAGTTCACACATTACTAATGCAGACACTTTCTGCCTAACAAGCTCCAAACAATCAGGCCTTTCAGAGGGAGGAAGTTCCATCTCGAAGCCATTCCTGCATCATTAGGAGGAATCCAGCAGGAACTGTAATTCACTGTCAGCAGTGCAACAACAGGCTGTAAATTTATCCTGCACGTCAACACGGGCGACACCGCACACGCTCAAGACGGCTACATTTCCACCACACACAAGCGAAGATCACCCAGGGTTCAATAAAAAGACATGCACGACAATGCAGAACCGATACATTTTCTAGGACAAAAAATTGCAGATGCAGAGAGACGGTTATGACAAGGTCTTTGTCAGCAGAACGACACCCTTGCAGGCATGATGTGTCAGAGGACACTCATAGATTGGTCATTTTTCTCCAGACCACAAGGTCATGGCAAAGTCAGATGAAGGGAGGGGTGGGTGTGGAGCTCAAGAGGAGGGAGGCGGCGAAAGAGTGTTTAAACTCAGGGTCTCTGGTGGGGCTCATATGTTCCCTCTCTCTTCCCCTACAGACTTCTCCATAACAGCTACTGCCAAACTTACACTGGTCAACGTCCACAGCAGGGTAACAAATTAACCACAGGAAGAAAATGCCACAGGAAGTGATAATCCATAATAACATGTATATAAATTCATTTCTTTAAGAGTGTAAACACTAAATCACTAAAAACACACACACACAAAAAAAAAAAAAAAATCACTGTCTCTGAGGCAAATTATTAGTAGTAGTATTGTTGTTGTTGTTGGATATTTAAAATATAATAACTACTACTACTATTATTATTACTATTTGACATTTAAAAAAATAATAATAATAATAAATTAAAACAATAAAACAATTACTATAAAATGTTTTTTATTTAAAATGTAACCAAGCTAGGGCTGGACAATAATTCAATATCAATATGCATCGCGATATAATTTTTTTCAATAACGGTGATATGATTTTTAAACACATTTCCGGTATTTCGATATACATTACCAGTGTTTCCCATGCATTGATTTATTTGTGGCGTTTGACTTCGTTGAATAAACATGAGCACTGCATGTTTCAAAATCAAAATGCGGCGCGGGTGATTTATATGAATCTATCTCTGAAGGGAACCGACTGTCTTCAGGATAGTTTTGATGGCATTTTCATTTTATTTGATAAAGCAGCGTTCATGAGTGGAGCTGCTTAGATTACAGCCATTACTGGGGAAACCACTATTCTACCCATAGATTGTAATCTACCGCTCTCAAAGCGCCTCCTACTGGCAGAAAACCAGACTGCATTTTCAATAACAAGTCCGTCTCCAGCAACATATTTTTGTTGTTGCTCAATTTTTTTTTTGTTTGTTTTCTGCAGCAACTCACTTGGAGTCAGTATAATTTTATTTTTATTTATTTTATTTTTTGGGGGGGTGGAGGGGATTATAGCAATTAATACTTTTATTTAGCAAGGATGCTTTAAATTGATCAAAAGTGATGATAAAGACATTTATAATGTTACAAAAGATTTCTATTTCAGATGACAAAAATCTTACTGTTCAAAAACTTTTGACTGGTAGTGCATGTTTGCCTATAGTTTGAAGTTAAAGATATTAATATTAATAAGATGAGTCTGAGATGTTTATTTGACAGTGATTTCACATTTCTTGTTTGTATGAAGGCTAAATACAAATAAAAGGTGAACATTAATTTATTTGTGCTGGGTTGTTTTCCCCCCTAAAATATATAGTTTTATAGGAGGAGCTCATAGACTTGGCAAATTCATTTTTCATAAGTTTGTAGGTACAGACATCTGTTGTGGGCATTCTTGACAGTTTTTATGAGGCTTTTTTTAATGGTGTTCATATCGATATCGGAATTATATCATATCGACCAAAATTAAGAAATATATCGTGATATAAATTTTGGCCATATCGTCCAGCCCTAAACCAAGCATATGATATCTTGAACAGATCAGTTGTTGCTTATGACAAATACTGATTGATTATGTATAAATGTCAAAAGCAATAAGACTACAATGAAAATATATATTAGAAAATAATAATAATAATAATTATTATTATTATTATTATTATTATTGTTGTTGTTGTAGTAATAATAATTATTATTGTTATTGTTGTTATTATTATTATTATTATTATTATTATTAGAAATATGATTACTACTACTACTATAATTATTATTGTAAAAATTAAAAAAAAGTATTAACAAATTATGGACAATAATAACAATTACTATTATTACCATTTAAAATGCAACCAACCATATATCTTGTACAAATCAGTTGTTTATGACAAATATTGATTACTTCTGTACATAAGAAATAATTAATTCATAAGGAATCAACAAAAGCAATTAAGGTCTCTGCAAACTGTGTCCGAAATTTTCGTTCGAAATTTTCGCACGTTAAAAAATAAATACAACCTCACGTTGTGTCAATCACATTTGCACACTGCCTCTGAAACTTTCGTCCGTCAAAAAAAATTCGGATCAGGTTCAATTTTCTGCCTTTTCGCATCTGTAGCATCCATTTTGATAGGAAAGGATGGGGAATATGAAAAAAACGGAAAAACGCATGCGAAAATTTCGGACTCAGAGTGCAATGACCTTTAGACTGCAATGAAAATATAATTATAAATACTAATACTAATACTAATACTACTACTAATAAGAATAATAATAATAGCTCATATTATTAGTATTATTATTATAGTAAATGTTCTTAAAATAATCATTATTATTATCATTATTAGTAGTAGTAGTAGTAGTAAAATAATATATATTATGAATAATATTTTTTTCTGAATTTATAGGTAACAGTTTCATGAATAGTCCAGACTGAGAAAATATGCCTTCATAAATTTAATTTCAGTGGGGAAGATCTTAATAAACATTTATTTTTGATGCTAGCCTGCAGGTTCCAAGCAAAAGTATCCAAAGTCTTGCCTGAATATGGCCAAACTGCAAAAACAATTAAACATTTATATACATACGTACATATATGCTACTTACTTAAATACTTAAATATTATTTAAGCTATCATTACTCCGATCCATGTCAATGTACGAAGTTCAGGGTAGTACATTTGCAAATTCTTTTTGGTCTCAAGGCTTTTGACTAATTCAGCATGTAATATGCTGTCTGACAGACAGAGAGGGATTTTTTTTTAAACGTCCCTCAGACCACTATAATTGCAGCAGCTCAGCTTAATTTCAGCGTCTGAGTGAAACTGCCTGCTCACTCGGCCTGCTACACCGTATTCACCAGCCCATGAATAAAAGACCACGAGAAACCCAACCATCAGGAATCCAAGAGGAAATCCAAACCTTTACAATAAACCGACTCTTGAATAATTGATGCTGTAGCATTTTCACAAAACAGCTTAATGAGATCCCAGCGTGTGTGCACATTTCTATAAAAATGTATATAAATGTGCACAGACACAGGCAGTATTCCTGTCTGCACGCTGAGAGCGGGACACTGGGAAGCTTTGTTCCAACTTCCTATTGAGATTAAAAATAAGCGTTAACACCAGACGCCCACGACGCTCCGTCGCAGAAAGACCCAGAATCAAACACCTTCAGAACACGAATGGATAAACAACAAACAAACAAAAACAGACAGTCAGATCATGACGAGGTGGATGTCGTTATCTGGCTACAAAATTGCCGTGCAATTATTTTCATTTCAAGATTATTTTTTACATGCAGATCCTTGTGAATCACATTTACCCTCAAATCTGGCTCTGTAAATATAGGGCAGCGAGGAACATAATCTGTGCTTCATTAAATAATAATAGTGCTAGTTAAGTGGCCTTTGTCTCAAATGCAGAGTGTTTAGCTGAAGTGCTCTAAATAAAAGAGGCACAGAAATGCCTTAACATAAAAACGTTAAAAAAAAAATAAAAAATACATGAGCTTATAGGAAGCAATGGCATAGTCACAGTGGTGTTAAACAAATATCCTAACACAAATACATGAAAATTTACCACAATAGACCTAGCAGACACAACAGACTCAGACAAACATCTAAATACGACTGTGTTTGTTTTAACAAACTTGTTTAAAGTGATTATCAAGAGCAAGATCAGCAAACATAAAATTAGCTGTTTAAGAAAAGTGCTTTCAAAAGCATCATATACACACACAAGACTCAAGGTCCGGTCACAATTACTGTCATCCAGTGAATTTTCACAGGCGAAATCCAGCCAGTCCATTAGGAATCCAAGCAATTGTGAATTTCGTGTAAAGGTGAAAGATTTTCTATATGAAATCCATTTAAATTTTTCCCAAACTCAGTTTTATTTTTTGTTCCAAATTCCATTTCTTCCATTTTAATTTTTCTGGATTCCTTTTTTTCTGTTTGAATTGTTCTATATTATTTTAATTGTTAAATTAAAAAATATTAATCAAATGAAACAATTTAACAGCAATTTATTAAAAGTTTTTTAAAAATTACATTAAGGCCCTATGAATTTTTTTTTTCTTAAATTCAATTTTATTTTTTACCAAATTCTTTGTTTTCCATTGATTTTCTGGATTCCATTTAATTGTTTCATAAAATTTTAACAAATCGAAAGCATCTCTAATTAACTGATTTCATTAAAAAATAATGTATTATTGTTTTATTTATTCTTTTTCTGGAATACTGTTGTCATGGTGCACACACGAAGAGGATACAGGAACACGCAGACGAGGAGTAAACTCAAATAATAGCCTTTAATGAAGACATCAAGGCAGGGCAAGACAAGGCAAGGCTGAGACAGGACAGGAACACCAGGGAGTAACGAGTAGACCAGACGACACTAAATTGAACAGGCATGAACTTAAATACACAGGTTAATGAGACAAACACAGCTGAACAGACCTAACTAATAATCACATTAAACAGGGACAGGAAACAAACCAAATAAGGACACAAGAGGCGGGAACACATGACACACACGACAGAACCCTGACAACTGTGTTGTGCATTTACATTTTTCTGGTCAATAAATTGTGGTAAATAATAAATATAATAGTATATTACTATCATGACAGTAGTAGTAGTATTAGTAGTGATAGTACTGTCATGACATTAAGTAATACATTTCTGTCACAGTTTCTTCAAGTTAAACAGAACTTTTATTTTGACGGGTTGCTGTGAAGACCTTTAAGTTTCTGTTTGTATATAATATGATAGATTTTCTAAAAAAAAAAAAAAAAAAAAAAAAAAAAAAAATATAAAATGCACAAGAAGTAACTCTCAAAGCAGTTCTAGAGATTATGTTTGTGTGTTCATGCACTCATATATTGAGGCGGCAGAATCTGAAAACACTGGGAGTAAATTTCATTTTTATGACTGCAGGGCCTGAATGTCATTTTGTAAAATGGGGGGGTCCCGCTTTAGGTGACTCTTATGGGGGGATTTTTTTTTATTTGAGGGGGGAGTTGGGGTATTTTTATACATATTTTTAAACTACATTAATCTAATCTAAAAATGTTTTGTCACGCAGTGTATTTGTGTTTTACAATTTATAATGTTGATTCATATTTATATTATGAGGGAGATACTTTAAATTCAGAGTTTAAAATCAAAGTTCTTTTTAACTAAAAAAAGATAAGTAAAAAGTCAGTAATAAAATAAGAACAAATAAATGACAATCAATGGCATAAATAAATACAATAAGATACAACTGAAAATAAAGTGCTTTACGTTTTTCAGGTTGGTATAACAGTAATATTCAGGAACAGAAATACCACAGAAACTGTATAATCTATTTAACTTTAAAATAACACCGGTAAGTCCTCAATGTATAAATAAACAATGGCAGACAGCAGCAGGTTTACTTAGGTTGCTGTCTCTTTAAGACCTCACGCATGGATCTAACATATAAGCCCACTGTTACACATAAGATTTGTTTCTCAACTGTTTACATTTACTTAATAGCCTATGTACTGTCCATGTTTAGCATAAATCGACTATGTTTGTGAGAATACTCATCATTTTGACAATTTTGTATGTATTTGGCCGTATACATGCAATAAGTCTCATCACATAACTTAATTCTGTTTCAGATTCTGTGTGTGTGCACGCGCTTTGGGTGTGAGCTCACAGAAAGGAGTATCATAGAGAGCATGAGTACTTAATTGAGTTATTTTTGATGTTATCTTGCACAGACTAAAAAGCATGTGCAAATGATGCATTCTATCATCTGTCCCGAGCATCTTTCACAATAAAATATTTGCAGGAATTTCCCGTGTTACAAGCACGGAAATTGTGGGAATGAGTAGAATTATGTGCAATACCTGCAATCCCATCCTGAAATTCAAGCCCTGGACTGGATTCTGTGATTTTCATTTTTGGGTGAACTATCCCTTTAAAATACTGCCTACGCAGGCAGCTCAGAACTTTTTCTAGTTTCTATGCAGTTCCCTTCCATTTCAAATGAATTTAGAGCATTGTACATGGTCCTCACTTCAGCTATCTCAAGTAAAATGTCCCATGGAAACTGTGTAACAGAACGCAAAACTCTCCATCATTAACAAATGAAGAGGTAAGCGATCAGTGGAAAGTGCAAGCAGACGACGTGGCTGCCTTATTTTAGCCACAACAGCTCTATCCACAAGGACTTAGACACAAATACCACATTTTTGTCAAAGTCCTTGTATTCCCAATATGTCACGGACAGCCTGTCATCAGTGCTAAGAAAGGAGAGGAAACAAGTCTCCATGGCTGGAGCGCTCCCGGCGGAAGCTGTCACTCAGATACGGAGAGTCTGTGAGACAGGAGACAGGAAGAGACGGAGAGAGACACAGACAGAGGCAGAGGAAGCGTAGCATGTATTTCCAGATATACAAGGCACCGCATTCATACCCAAAACAGAAGCTGCAAGAGGCATTTAGGCTTTTTTCCCTAAAATAAACAGGACAGTTCTGACTCTAGATTCCAACTGAATAAGCCACATTAAAGTCATTTAAAAGTCAAACCTGTAACCACTCATTCTGTATTAAAGCCTAACATTCAGAAATGCTCTCTTATAGTACATTTTATATTATATATATAATTTTTTTTTTTACACATTTACATTTATATAATAAAAGTTTACAAACTTTTTCCCTTTTTTCTCATTTTTTATTGTATATTTTTATCACTATATATAAAAAAGGAACAAATAAGTCAGATTTATTTATATAAACATCAACACTGATTTAAAGCAGGTTTATAGAAACATATTGCGTAAATAATTTCTTTAATACCTATATATGTATATAATCAAAAAATGATTAAAAAACATGGAAGAATTTTTTTTTAACAAATCACAAGAAAAAGTATATTGCATGCTTGAATGCTGCTTGCTGATTTTTGCAAAAGAAAATGACAGATCTGCACTTGATTGATCAACCAAACACCTCTCAAGTACCACTGATGTGCAACACCCAAAATTTGAGCAAAACTTTGAGGTTATACTTAAAAAAAAATTTAAAAAAAATAAACCTTCCCTGAGAAGTGACTTAAGCTTTCGGATCATCATCAGTTCATAAGTTAGCCTTGTAAAGCTTAATGTCATGCTCTGATATTGCTTAAATATTGCTTGTATTAATGCAACCACTTGCAATGCAATTGCATAAAAGCAGTAATCCAAGAAAGAACATGCACTACAGTGATTTTACCATGGTCAAAGGCAACAGAACATCTCATGTCTGTTGAAAAACTCCTAACAGATGGCTTCTCGTGGATTACTGTTTTATTAAAGCAGGAAGTGCATTAAAATCTACAGTGAAAGCTGAACACTTGGCAGTGATTGACATGAACTAGAAAACACTGCTGCATCACTCTCACCCTGCTGAGTGCACCACTAGAGACACTCAGAGAGGGAGAGAGCAAAAACATGCTGACAAAACCCAAAGAGATAAGGAAAAAAAAATGCCAGAAATAAACAAACAATCTCAGCAAAGCAGATGACAACCGCAAAATAAACAGGAACCTTCTGCTTGTCCACAGTGCACCTCATTGCACTTGACATTGTTTTGGTATTCCGGTTTCATTACCGGGCCACGTTCAAAATCTGAGTGCACTCAATGAAATGTGACCCTGATGACAAACAAGACGGTCAAAACACAAGAGCTTTACTAAGCACAAAAGAGTGGCATTTCAAGCTAAGCAAAAGAGGAATTTGTTTCCTTTCCCCCAAAACACATGATGCAACCTGCAATCGTAGATATTCTGCACCTCAAGTCACTCCGGAATAAAAGGAAGAGGAAAGAGACTTCCTTTAAAGAAATTCATTTCCTGGGATGTTGTACTAGTTCATACTGCAACACTGAACACAGAATGATGCTTTTTATTAAGACTTTCATTCAATCTGCACTACTCCTTTACAGAGTTGACATGTTTTAGACTCCAAAGTACCAAAATGTGATCAAAAAGCCATGACTAACAGCATTTTATATGTACAACAAAGTCTTTACAATAATAAATGGTGTACAGCAAGGCTATTGGATAATGCATGGCTGAATAATTGTTCCAATTATATAATAAATGCAACTTTTTATGGAATATCAGAAAGGACAATGTTGAAAAATATATTGTGTACATACTATCAAAGTCAATGGGGTCCAAAGCTCTTTGGGTGAAAAAAAAAAAAAAAAAAGGTAGCAACTGTGTAGCAATAGAAGTAAGTCACTCAAGGCTGTGTATTACACTGATTTTACCAGGGTTAAGGAGTATTTTTAGATATGACATGAAGTGGAGGTGATAATATTTCAGATAACACTCACAGGCAGGGTGTGAGAGCAAATCTAAACACTCAAAATGCCCATGGGAAGCAATTTGCCAAACTACTTCTTGTTAGTGTAAATTCAGCCCTTCTACACCATTATTTTAGGTGCTATATTTGTGTGCTGACACCATAAAATTGAGAAATAGAGCTGACAGTTGAGCCATGGCTGTTATCCAAAGAACTATATAACGATAACTAGCTTTTTATATTGAAAAAGTCAAATTATCATTAATTTAATGTGCATTATTTTATAAAGCAAGCACACTTACCCAAATAAAATCTTCAAATCTGTATTATAGTTAACTAAAATGAAAACCAAAAAAACATTATTTAGCTTAACTTTGTATTAAAATAACTAAACTAAACCTGAAAAATGAATAAAAACTATGTAGACTTGTAAAAATTATATAAAATTATTTCATTGATGCAAGTAATCCTTTTAACAACATTTTATTTATTTATTTTTTTGCTCAAATCACTTCTAAAACCACTCAAATTACAAACGTTCAGGCCAATCCAGCTATTGCACACATTTGGAGTAAAAAACACAAACTATGCCTCCATCAAAAACACCTTTGTCTGTTTAACTAAAAGGTGGGGCTTTAATTCCTACTGAGTGATTACTGTGAATTTTCCTATTCATCTTTCAACAAGTAGTCCATCTCCTCACACTGTCTCATATGCACCAACCGCTGCGTCATACCGAGAAAAACTGGGTCACATTAAAATGTTCCCACTAAGAGAACAACGTGCTAAAAACACCCCACCGAAAATCCGTCACCCTTCAAAACCTGTCAGGAGCACAGTTAACAATCTATATTTCCCAGCCATTTCATTATTTTTTCATCAGTCGACTCCAGGTCCACCCGTCTCAGACACTTTTCTCTCCAGCATTAAGTTGTGAGGTAACAATACAGGTATGGAACTCCATACATCCTCACAAACGAGAGACGAGGGAATCATATCTGTAATTTACCTCAAGTCCTTGTTGTGGTTTTATAATTGAGACGATCGCTGCAAAAAATAAACTCAATTTCAAATGATTTCAGGCCGTCATCAACCTCTGCCCTGAAGTAGAGATCAAGCAGAGGAAGGGGGATGGAGGGAGGAACGGTGGGGGTACTGACTCATCCATCAAACACACACACACACACACACACAAAAAGAGCTGTGAGCAGTCATGACAGAAATGAAGAGTAAGAGGATGACAGATCGTTTGAGGACTCTGCTAACTAGGGCTGGGAATCCAGAGCTTAGAGAGTTCACAATCTGAATTGAACGTGATGAGAAACTTATTGCTGCAAAATAAAAGACAATACACTACCAGTTCAAAAGTTTGGGGTTAGTATGAAATTAATACTTTTATTCAGCAAGGACACATTAAATTGATCAAGGGTGACAGCTGAACATCTAGAATGTTTCAAAAAATAAATGCTGTTCCTTTGAACTTGAAAATTCTCTTTTCAACAATGATATTAAGAAATGTTTCTTGAGCAGCAAATCAGCATATTAGAATGATTTCTGAAGGATCATGTGACACTGTAGACTGAAGTAATTAAGCTTTTTACCTTTTTTTTTACAAATTGATGTCCCATTATTATAGTGCACAGTCAACAAACATACAGCACGACCAGTGTAGTCTGATTCATGCAATAACGACTTCCAGAAATTCAATAAATTGTTCAAAAATACGAAACAATACGTGAGTTATTAAAATTGCTGACTGGTTGTTCATGTGTTAACAGTTAAAAAGACACATTCAAAAGTACTATAACTATTTGATATAAAAACTATCAAATGTCGTCAAAAATATTCAATATCAACGTTATCAAATTTATTGCATTTATTTAGTATACAGTTAGTAGTATACAGTAATACTAAATATTTAGAAAATATTACTAACATTCGTCTTCGCTCTCCTTGGCATGAGAGTTCATGAAAAAAAGCTGCAATATTTTATTTGTGAATAAAATATCAACACCAGTTAATATTTTTTAGATATTCATCACCAAATGAATTGACTGATTCGTTGAAAAGATTGAACTCAAAAGAACTCATTCATGAATTAGACATAATATATCTCAGGAAAATGACAGAGAACTAGATTTTTCATAGTGAATAATGATTTAAATTTACATTTGGAAAGACACACGTGAGTAAGTGGCAATTTTCATTTTTTAGGGTGAACTATTCCATTAAGATTCCCATTCTTCCTACCACTAACTGCTGTTTCCATGCACACAAAAAGCTTGCTCTTAAATGACTAAGCCTATATTCATGATTTACGTCTCTATATAATCCTCTTGTTTGAAAAGTAAAGTTGGTTAACAGCCTTTTCAGTTCAGCAACATCAAAAAACAAAATGTTCCACAGCCTCAGGTGAGCATGATAGTCAGCATTCACATGAAGGCGACTGTGATCAATTATTCATTAAATTAATTCCTGAAAGCCAATCCACCGACCCACATAATTGGGGTGATGTCTACAGCACTCTCTCTCATAGTCACGACAGAGGCCGAAAGCCAAGAACATCCGAGCTTGTGCTGCGTTACGCTGCGCTGGATTGCTTGTGAATAAAACAAACGATTTCTCCCATCATTTAGCAAAGAAACGCCCCATCATGCACCTACAGGCAATAGCCGCATCGCTACTGCAGTTACGCAAATGCGCGAGAAAACACAGTACATCTGTAATCCTGCGTGACTACGTTGTGCAGTTTCTGAGACAAATAAAAGCAGACAACAGTCAGGCATGGTGTGCACGCTATGACAACCTTCACTGCAAGCCAGAGGAGCGCGTGATGAAGTTTCCAAGAGCATCTGACACTGCGGTGGGAGACGGACGACGGACAGACACAGCGAGGCAGATTGTGCAAAGACGCAGAGTAAAGAGCAGATGGCCTCGCTGCCTCCAACAGAACAATGGCTCCCAGGGAATCCACCGTCGGCCAATCATTGAACGGCAAAAAAAAAAAAAAACACTCAGATGCTCGGTTCAGCCTCGTGTGCCACCGAACACTGGCAGAAACAGCAGGACAGGCCAGAGAAAGGCAGTAAATCTTGGTGCAGCGGTGCATTGAATGAGTGTGTCTTTGATTCTTAAATTGGTGACAAGAGCAAACAAACATTTGAAAGGCTAATCAAGATCTTAATACTGATGTCAGGCCACAAAGAATGCTGCACCAGAAAAAAAGGTTGACTGAAGCATGGGAGCATTTTAAACACTTTAAAGAAGGTCATAAGCAGCATATAGTATGTTGCCAGGTTGTCATGTCAAGTGCTTTGACAACATAATTTCCTAACAGTCAACTTCAACTGCTCCATAATGTTAAACTTCAAAGAATTCAAAGCGTGTACATGTATTTTAATACAACAGAGGCTACACAGAATGAGTGTGTAACAGTATTTTTACAAAAATATAAATTAATAGATTTGCAAAATAATCCTTTAACAACATATATTGCAGCTGCAACTAAATATTATTTTGATAACTGACATTCATTTTCATCATTTGAAGTTGTTAAAAATGTTTGTTTTTATTACATAGCCTTTTTTTATACTAAACACACTACAGTTCAGCATGTACCCTTTTATAAAATTAATACTTTCATTTAGCAAGGATGCATTAAATTGACAGTAAAAGTCTGAAAAAAATGTATCACGAAAATACTAAGTACATCTGTTTTTATCTTTGATAATAAGAAATGTTTCTTGAGCACCAACTCAAAATATTAGAAAATGTTAGAAAATATTTCTGAAGGATCATGTGACACTGAAGACTGGAGTAATGATGCTGAAAATTCAGCTTTGCCATCAGAAATAAATTACTTTTAATAAAACAAACTACAAAACTGTTAAAATAGAAAACAGCTGTTTTAAACTGTAATAACATTTCATAATATTACTGTTTTTACTGTATTTCAGATCAAATAAATTCAGCCTAGGTGAGCATAAGAGACTTCTTTATAACTGTAGGTTAGGATATGAAAATGTAAATTTGTGCATATAAATACATCAATCTGGTATACTCATAGTACAAAGTTAAAGGTGGGGTAAGTGATTTCTGGCAGCCAATGTTGATATTTGAAAACACCAAAACAAACACGACCCTACCGCAAAAGGTTCTCGCCCCTATTTTGATAGCTCCGCCTCACACATACGTACGCAACCCAGGCAACCAATGTTACTCACCTATCGAGAAGAAACAAAGCAACCTCGGCGTCCGATCGCAGGCCTTCCCGCTCCTTCAGTTCTCTCCAGCACTGGAAAGCTGATCCGATATTTACACAGGTCCTACTTCTTGCCCTATCATAACACCGTGTCTACGCTGGCATGACAAAATATTATAGAACTCATTATAATCATTAATGCTGTCTACACTGGATCCTGACAGTAAACTGCTGCCGTGTTCTATTTATGACGTATTGACACAAATTTCAAATGATTTTCAGCGGTCGCTTTGTCGCGTCCAGTGTAGACAGACTTTAGCTGTTGCGGCACGCGTCTGGTGTAGACAGCGTGTAAGCCTTCATTTGTTCCCCAGATGTTTTCCTCTTTTGTTTTTTTATTCGTCATCTCTATCTTTCTGTCATCGCTCGGCTCAGCTAATGTCCGTCCTGTGCACTGAGCGCTCTCTCCTCGCATCATAAGTAGACACGCTCCTTACTGCTGATTGGCTACAGGTTTGTTTTGGTACTCGGCCCTGACTCAGTTTTCTAAAGCGTTTTTGAAAAAATACATACCCACCTTTAAGAGCTCCAACCCATTTTCAGTGCTCAAATTGAATACAGTTAAAAATCTTGTACCCAGACTTTATAGTGGACTCTCTCTTTAGTGAACCTCTTTTTAGTTGTGATATAGTATCTCATACTACATTACATTAGTTAGATACTGTAAACATCTGTCCACAATAAATGTTGGAAATTATGCAAATGTGAATATAATGTGTAACTGGCACCCGTTGTGTTCCCAAATGCATGTTAAACTCAACACATGCAGAGATGGAGTTTGCTGTGAACTGATATTCCAAAAACACTGGATCATGAGCTGATTGAATAAGAAAACTCTGCACTTTGAAATACGCAGACTATTTATTTATTAAATTAAAACGCCGCCTTCTGCAACTTGATAAAGGCAGTAAGCTGTGTTGTGCTTTTGATCTTAGTTAGTTTTAAACGATGCTTTGCCAAAACAATGGCGCAAAATACAACATTAGATAACTTTGATTTAGGAAACAATGCTTTTGGGAAAGCACGGGAAAATATGGGATTCTTTAAAGAGATTAATCAACTAACAAAATAGTTGTTCTCATGATGAAAACCATGCCATTTTAAGTTCGATTATAAACTGAAGTAGCTCAGGGTAAAAGATCTGCTGTTTCCATTCAGCAGAACGAAACTGCAAAATACACTTTTTCTTCAGTAATCAGCTTCATGACGTTAGTCTAAATAACATGTACAATAAACTATAAATTATTTTCTTTAGCGGTTAAAACAACTCCACATTACAGGGGCTTTTTTTGCCCACAGTAAACACTGTGTACTGACCAAGACACTCCATTTACATAGAAAACTAGCACTACACTAGCAAAAAAACAAGGCAGTTGTTTTCTCCCAGAGGCACTTAAATCCATGTGTATTATTCATGGATCTTTCATTCAATCTAAGATACAAGTCTTCCTCGATCATTACTCCTTGAGAAAGCAACAGAACACATATGACTTGCAGATATGTGCTTGTCCTCTGTTGTTATTTCACTGCACTGAAAACAAAAGGGTTGAATTATTGTGAAATGCACTGTGCTGACAGAAGCTTTCACCAGCGCTAGTTGAGGAAGCGCTCACAGAGCTTCTCTCAAAAGCCCACCGATCACGCAATAGCCACGTTTCAGAAATCCTGAAGATCAAACCTGCAGTCAAAGTGACGATAATCAAGCTGAACTGCTAAAGGCCTGGCAATTGCATCTTAGTATTAGGCTATGACTCATAGTGGTTAAGGCCCTGATCTTAAAATCTGCCTCAAACACACACCAATCAAACAAAAAACTTTTTGTAGGATCAGAGAAACCATATCAAAGCTGAAGCGGGTTTCTTTAATCATTCTTGGGTGCCTCCACACAAGCGGACCGTTCCCCTGGCCGCAGCATCAGATTTCCAGGTACATTCATCACTGATGCTTACTGCTAACTTGTGTCATTTAATTGTAGGGCAAGACCTCATTTCGCGGGTTGTGTTTTGCTGCATTTAACTGCATCCCTTAAAGATTCAGAAAATAAAAACAGAAGTCCTAAAAACGCTGTTGGGAGACGTTCCACTTCAACGATTCAGTTTTGCAGGCAAAGGCACCATTAAATTCAAGCGAACTCTTTCACTTGTCTGACTACAATTGAAAAAACTGGGAACAATACAAAAGCACATGATGCAGTGAGAAAGACCAAATAACAAGCTATAAACAAAGGTGAGAAGATGAATGAATCAGAACTAAGAAATAAATGTTTGGCTAAGTAAAGTGCAAGCCTAGACACATGACTGTACTTATGACGAACGGCAAAAAATGGCCAATGACACTCCTGCAATATTGTAACAGTGGCCAACAACATCATTACAGTACTGCACAATAAAAGACTGCAAAACAACTTTGGATACATTTAATAATAATATTAATATTAATAATAATAAAATTATTTTGCATAAAAATAAATAAATGGTATATAATACTTTTCTTTAGCTTTTTAAGCTTAACTAAAATTGATTGCATAACTTCGGATACATATAAAAATAATAATAATAATAATAATAATAATAATAATAATAATAACAACAGTTATTTTGCATAATAATAAAAGCAATAAATAATATTTTTTATTTAATTTTAGCATTTTAAGCCTAACAGCTAGACAGCTCAAAACAAACCACTTTGCATAAAACATAATAGCATAAATAATAATAATAATAATAATAATAATAAACAACACTACAAAGTTGTTCCACAACAACAACAATAATAATAATAATAATAATAATAATAATAACAAATAATTCAGGTATATATTATTACTAGTAGTAGCAGAAATAATAATATCATTACTAGTGCTGGGCAACGATTAATCGCGATTAATTGCATCCAAAATAAAAGTTTTTGTTTATATAATATATATGTGTGTGTACTGTGTAAATTTATTATGTATATATAAAGACACACATACACAATATATATTTTGAAAATATTTACATGTGTTTACATGTATATACTTATATTCATATAATTTATATTATGTATAAATATATTAAATATATAAACATAAAATTTTTCTTAAATATATATATGCATGTGTGTGTATTTATATATACATAATAAATATACACAGTACAGACATATATATTATGTACATAAAAACTTTTATTTTGGATGCGATTAATCACGATTAATTGCCCAGCACTAATTATTACATAAATAAATAATGCAATACTGGGTCATAACAGCTAGACAATAATAATAAAAATAAAAATAAAAATAATAATAATAATAATAATAATAATAATAATAAACAAGTGCAAAGATATTTTGCAAAAATAAGAAAAAAACACTGTTATCAGCCATTTAAAAATAAAATAATAGAAAAGAAGGAAAAAAAAAAAAAAAAAAACACACACAATATCAGTCATCTACAATCCCAAAATTATTCAGTCTTTTTTCTCTTTAACTTTTATCTATTTATGTAGGCTGGCTAGAAGCTGCAGAATTAGTAAAATGTGTTTATAACAAACTGGAGCAAGCGTTTAGACATTCAGTGACTCTGCACTATAAATTTGGATGATGCACAACCATGTTAAATGCTGGAAAATGCCTCCTAAGGTGTGTGTTGTGCTTGTGGTCAAACATCTGTGCAGTACGAGGGCGACCTTTGAGCATTGGTAACGTCCCCGCTAGGAGGTTCTGAGACGTCATCCGACGCGCTTCACAGATTCTAGACATTGTCATATGCGGGATGCCATTTCCCCCGCTTCACTAATGGTTGATTCCCTTTGTATAAGAAGTTATGAAATGGGTTACAAAATGCATGCTGGCCGTGCCCCAGCCCTTCTATGTGCAGCTGATGCGATTGGTGTACTTTCTTAAGGCCTTGTTCTTGTTCTAAAAGGAATTATGCAACCGTGGTTTCAGCATACAAACTTATTCAGCATGAGTAATCGCTGCAAACCTGCAGGTTCTGCGCCGCCCAGATTTTGTGACGAGGAGATGGGGCGGCAATGATGTGCCCTCTGGGAAGCTTTCAGGATGTCCCAGCCATGTTAGCCTCGGTTTCATCACCAGGCCCATGACAAAAACCCTGCATCCCGCTCCCCCGTTTCCATTGGCCATGCTGCTGCCCAATTAGTCAGCCTAAAGAAGCACCCAACCCCCCGCCTCTGACCGAAGGGCCAATACTTCCAGTCCAATAAATCTACTCTTAAAACTTTACTCACAGCTTTAACACAACTTTGAGTCACACTTTCCAAATATTAACACAGAACAAAGCAAAAACGAGAGAAAAAGCAATGAAAACTCAACAGTGAGGCTGAATTTAACAGCAAAGGCAGAAACCATCAAACAGAATACTGCAGCAAAGACCTGTTTGGTCATTTAAAGGCTTTGGTGTTCAGCCAAAATCAACCCAATGAGAAACAAAAAAGATCGTACTATTTAAGAATGTGAAACAGTTTGAAGTAGTATTAAAAATATAAATAATAGGGACGGGAATTTTGATCATTTATTATGGAGAACAGCAGTGCCAGTGCAAAAATAAAAATCAGCAAATTAGACATAAAAAAACTATAAATGTCAATAAATGACTTTCAAAACTTACAAAAACAGATATTTAAATGTCTATAAATTAAACAAAAAAAAAACTGTTAAAAGTGTTAGCTAAGTGTAATAGAAAATACTACTGCAAACCTTTTAAAAAAATCATTGGCCAATTGGTTTTCTTTCTCCTTTTGTCAAACTAGTTAAAAAAATGCCACTGGACTGTTGACATGTGGGAGATTTAAAGCACAAACCCTCAAAATATCAAAACTTAAAGAAAATCATTTTTTCAAAAGCCTAGATAAACTAATCAATTCACACTAATTGCTAAGTTGGTATAGTTGATGAGTTGACCTTTGACAAAAATCAAGTTCATAAAACTATAAATAAAATAAATGGAGGCAGTGGGCGCGTTACTGAATTTGGGTTTAAAATTGAAATTGAGGGGAAAACATGCTGTTGTATTATCATGATCAATTATCAGTCATATTAAACTGTAAAAAAAAAAAAAAAATCAAAACCGTGAACAAAAAAATATTATTGGCCTGCATTTTACAAGAAAATTCTGTTTCAGTCTTCAAAATGTAATAAAAGTAATTATTTGTAATATCTTAATAGCAATTTCTAAGTTTTTTTTTTTTTTCAAATCCTACACCAGTTTTTTTTTCTCTCTCTCTTTCCAGTGTGCACTTCTGCACATCAATGTCAACAGATCAACTCCTTGTATTGTGGAACATAGCAGCACACCTCAATATGGAAATCACAACAAACAGTACCACAAAAATATCTTTATCAGTAAATTTCGATACACATTTCAGAAATTTAACACGTCCAGACACAGTTTAGCTTGGGGATGCGTTAACAATATATCAGAAATACAGGCTCAACTCAGTGTAGCCCTTTCTTCTGATTTCAGCTAAATTCCACTGTGGTTTGTTTTCTCCTGCATATTCACCACTTGAAATATCTTTATTTATTTGGAGTATTAATTATGCAGATATTATGAGCACATGGCTCAAGACTGGGGTAGAGTAAGGACATGAATAGAGCTGCAGCTTTCATATGGTGACACACAAAGCTCCTTTGTGTTCATTATTTATGTGCATCACACCATACAATAACTTACTGTATTTACTGCCGCTGATGCTCATTATTCAGTCTTCCCTCTGGACTAACTAGTAATCAGTGCTGGTAGTTTCCACCTGACCAACTGTCCAAGATATACAACAGGAACAGTCCAGAATATAAGCTACTTGCACACAGGGCTGGGTGACATAAATAAAAATAAATAAATAAATAAAATATTTGTGATGAATAAGCAACATCATGAATATCACAGTGACTTAAATGTGCTTTTTAGTCAACCTTGTTTCCTAAAGACTAGTTTTACAATTCTTTGTTGCTTCCTTATCTATAGAATAGAGGTCGACCGATTGATCGGCTGGCCGATTAATCGGCCGTTTTTTGGTATTTTTTAATTAATCGGCATCGGCCGATTGTGCTGCAAATTAGGCCGATTAATATACGGGCGCGTCTGCAAGCAACACGTGACGCTGCCTCGTGCGGTAAGCAGATTGCCATTCCACTGGCACAACGGATAACCCTGTGATGTCCCACTCTGCCTGCTAACGTTTTGAAGAGAGAACTACCTGGTAGGGCTGTCTGCGATTAATCGAAATCGAATCGCAATCGCGATTTGAGGCCGTTGTGATTTGCTCTGGGAACGCGATATTACTCTGTTCCAGAGCATATGCATGACTTGCCAGCCTTGAGTGGGATTCTTACTAACCAACAGAGTGAGCGCACCTCCGTTCTCCCCGATCAGCACTGCTCTAGCCAACTGCCTAAACGCCCACCATTTAAAAAGGGTCAGATCGAAAGTTAGGCAAATTAAAACTAAAGAAAAACGTGTGTAACTTCAGCTTTGAAATGACAGACAACGAACAAAAAAAGAAATTTGCAAGAGCTGCGTCACAACGCATATCAAGAGCTCCCTTATCGGTTCTGCTTTCAGTACTGGAGAATAAAAGGTACATTTTTAGATGTTTTTATTAGTAGGCTACATAAACGTTCTCTTACACCTTTTATCTCCCCAACAGATTAATTTGAAATAAGTTTATAATGCATGCACAGCCCATGTCTCTGAATGCTTCTCATACTCGCTCAGCTCTGCCACACGCTGCGCGTCTCACGGACGAGCCGTTTACACTTGCCGCACACACACAGCCTGTCTCATAATGCTCTTTTATACTCACGGTCTCACGCCCGGTTCTGCTCTGCAAGTCTCTCACGAGCACATCTGGCAATATGGACGAGGCCTGACGCACGCGCGCAACCTGTGTCAACTCGCGACTGGCTAAAACGAATGTAAAATAAGTCTTAACTGCTTGCAAATTACACTTGGATGAAATGAAACATTCAGCACATTTCCCACTTGTTCTTAAAATCCCAAATACTTAATAAATAAATCATCCCGTGTAACATCTAATACTTTAATAATTGACTAAATAAATACAGTTCTTTATTTATAAAAAATAAACAAATCTTTCCTGTGAAATTCAGTAATTCTGTGAAGTACATAATAAATAATATTTTCGCATTCAAATACATCGCGAATACGGAAACATTTGGTTTCGGTTTCGTTTTATCCTAAATGAATTCGTTTTGGCTTGTCGTTTATAGCTAGCTTCTTATATTTTTAATTCTTCTTTTCTAAATACTGTTAAATTGAAAGGATTTGTTCTGGAGTGAGGGGAACTAAAATAGCCTAGTTATGTTTACAGTGTTTATTATGTTTGTAAACATTTTGCGTTGGCATTTAGCCTATTTCTGAATGAAATAATAAAATGTGATTTATACGCGACTTTTCTCTCCCTCTCGCTCTCTCTCGCTCTCTCTCTCTAAAAACCCAATTTTTTATATGCGTAGCATATTTTAACCATGCAGCAAACCTCTTAAAATATTTTGATAAATTACTGGAAAAAAAAAATTAACTGTTTAACTGATTGTATTAATCGTCAAAATTCTTATGGTTGGTTAACGGTTAACCGGTTAAAATGAACATCCCTGAGATGAAGGGGGGAAAAAAAAGAGAGAAAGAAAATCGGCCAAACATATCGGCCAAAAAATTCGGCATCATATATCGGCCATCGATGCCCTGATTTCGGCATCGGCCAGAGAAAAACCCGTATCGGTCGACCTCTACTATAGAATTAAGAGAACTTAAAATGTAGTAAAATTCAATTCAATAAATCAAGTTTGCTTAATTTCTATGAACTGTTTCAAACTGTAATTTCAATTAATCATAACTTTGATTTAGGGCTGGGCGATTTATCTCATGCAATATGCATGCGCATCTCGTCAGTAAAACCGGCTCCTTGATTAGCGGTAAATCCCCATCACCTGTTTTCAGAGGCATTTGTACACCGGGCCGTAGTTCACTGAGAAGCTCGCAATCTCGCGTTCATTGCTCCGCAGATAGATCGCCGATAATGAACGCGATATTCATGTGCTCTCAATGTCTGACTCCGTGTGTGCATGCGCTCCATTTAAAATGTAGTAAAATTCAATTCAATAAATCAAGTTTGCTTAATTTCTATGAACTGTTTCAAACTGTAATTTCAATTAATCATAACTTTGATTTATTGGAATGCAAATTAAGTGCTACCATTCAAGAATTTTCCACATTGCATTTTGCATGTATGAAAATATTAATACATTATTCAAAATAATAAAACAAATTAAATAATATAACAGAATTAACAAAAAATAATAACGAAGAACATAAAATATATATATATATATATATATATATATATATATATATACAGCCCAGCCCTACTTGCACATAAAAGGTTTCACTACAGATCATTTTATCGTTGTTCAAATAATCAAACTACAGCACCCGTGTCACTTCCTGCATATTTATTTAGCCCAATGAACAAATTGAAGTCAATTGACTCGAGATGGAATTCAATCTGACATGTCTGCCGCTACAAAGTGCCACAGAGAAGAACAAACACACAGCTAAACCTAACCTTCAACTCTGAATTTGACATCAAATGAGACACCCAATACTCAATGGCACTTTTTGTGTGCCCTGTGGCCAAACTCGTCTCGGTTTGACCAATACAGATCGCGGCACAGGAATCTCTCCACGTCACAGTAAATGAGCTGGTCGAAAACGTATTAACTGATGCACTGCTCATGTAGACAACGCCATGACCCTAAAACAAGCTGCTAACAAGAATGCAGAGATGCCATGTGACGGATTACACACTTCTTAAACAACCAGGGTGGCTGACAGGCCAAACATAAGCAGCTGAGTAAAAGTTAGAATGTAGAAATCCTCAAACAACATGTGCTGAATTCAGTTTAACATCCAAATAAGAACAAATACCAATGCTCCCAAACTTCATTTCCACATAATCTGTTCATGTCTTTCCACGTCTGATTAGTGCAGCTGAGTCATTATTAGGAGCTTTGAGTCTTCAGGGTATATCTGACTAAGAAGATGTAAGCAGTATGAGATTGGCCATCTCTGAGTGAATCATGCACTTATGCTCCACAGAGGACAGCAGACCATCATCAGGTCATCTCACGGCTACTCTGAGGATGGATGGTTAAGCTGCTTTGATGGCTGCTCATTCTCCACAAGATTCAAACTATTTTATATGACACCACGCTGGACTTGTGTTAAAGTGATAGTTCACCCAAAAATAACAATTCTGTCATTTATTCACCCTCATGTTGTTCTAAACCTGTATGAGTTTCTTTCTTCGGTTGAACACATGAGAACATATTTTGAAGAATTTTGGAAACCAAAGAGCTGACGGTAGCCATTGACTTCCATAGTATTTTATTTCATACTATAGAAGTCAATGGCTACCGTCAATAATTTGGCTACCGACACACTTCAAAATATCTTTTATTATGTTCAACAGAAGAAAGAAACTCATTCAACTGACATCAAGTTTTAAATTTTGAGGCCTAAAACAGGAAACGTAAGAAGGTACCATTGTGCACACAATGTGAAAACATACTACATTAACTCACCAACACCTCAAGAGCATCACAGACACAAGCAGAGGAAATTAACCAAAACTTTTGGCGCCAGTTACACCCAATGTGTGTAAGTTACAACTGACATAATGTTATAACTTATGCACTACTAAATCATTTTGCTTTCCACCATTAAACTTTGTTGAACACAACTCTGTGTATAAACTATAGTAACGGTTGGAATAAAACAGCAGATTGACTGAAATGCATCAATAGGTTCTTGTTTTACTTGACAGACTTCAATCCTTTAGATATGACAATGTTGACATTTACCCCAGTTTACATTTTAAGAGAGAACACATTATGTGAATAAATTACTCTTCTACCAGCTCCTCAACAAATCTGACCTAAACACAGTGCCTCTGTTTGCATCGCTCCACGTTGTGCATGTCAAATAAAATCAATCATAATAAATAAATGGCATTTCTCATGTTTTCACAAGAATTTATTTATTGATTCTTATTAAATGTCAATACAGTTTCTGAATGTTATTCATGATTTTGTAGTATTGTATTTCAATTTTTGTTTTTGCATCAATATTTGTATTACACTTTAGTTACGCGAGGCAAAGAAGTTCAAATCAAGGATAAACTGAAATTCCCTGCATTTCAGAACACAGCTTCTACTCATGAATGTGAAGGCTGCTATTGGATAATTGAAGGTAAACATAATATTACCCAACTATGC